>JAYXIM010022795.1:0-15488 GCA_037575425.1 Anastrepha fraterculus
ATAAACAATCGTCTTTTTTCCTGATCATCCATGAATTTTTCGTTTTAATTTATATGTTTTATTAAGCATTGGAGCTTTTTTAACCATTATCCATTTATATTTTTCAAAAAAAAAAAAACGAAAAAAATTGTTTTTTCCACGAACACATAATTTCATTCGGATTTCACATTAAATTCTCAAATTTCGTAAGAAATTATTCACTGTTCCAAAATCCATTCCAAAAAAATTCACAAACAATTTTTACATGTTCCACTTACGTTTTTTCCTTATGGCATCCAAATCAGAAAGAAATATTGGCACATTGTAACTCACACTGTCAATTTGACAGTTCAGTTCCGCCCCAAGCGTTAAAAAAGTAAGCGACATTATGGCTGGTTCAAAAGAACGCTGTACCCGTTGCCAGTGCTCCGAATTACAACCAAACTTTACGAAACCCATTTTCAATACTAACTTAACAATGTGCGTAAGTTTGGTTTAATTCGGTGCAAAGACACGGCGGGTCCACGTTTTGGCATATATTTCGAGACCCTAGTCATCAATAGGTATGAAAATTACCCCGTATTAAAGCAGTTATCAACAGCTTTCATTTGATACCCATATTGTACATACACAACCAAAGGTTACCCGGGTCCACGTTTTGACCTATATCTCGAGACCCCAGTCACGTAGCGGCATGAAAAATACTCTGTACTAAGGCATTCACCAACAGCTTCAATTTGATATCCATACTGTACAAACACATTGTAGGCTCCACGTTTTGGTCTCTATCTCGAGACCCTAGTCACGGAGCGGCATGAAAAATACTCTGAACTAAAGCATTCACCAACAGCTTCCATTTGATACCCATATTGTACATACACGTCCGAAGGTTACCCGGGTCCACGTTTTGACCTATATCTCGAGACCCTATCTACCAATAGGTATTTAAACTATACGGAAATCATCTTCAATACCTATTTAACAATGTGTGTAAGTTTGGTTTAATTCGGTTCAAAGACACGGTGGGTCCACGTTTTGGCATATATTTCGAGACCCTAGTCATCAATAGGTATGAAAATTACCCCGTATTAAAGCACTTATCAACAGCTTTCATTTGATACCCATATTGTACATACACATCCGAAGGTTACCCGGGTCCACGTTTTTACCTATATCTCGAGCCCTATCCACCAATAGGTATCCAAACTATACGGAAACCATCTTCAATACCTTCTTAACAATGTGTGTAAGTTTGGTTTAATTCGGTGCAGACACGGCCGGTAAGCGAACACACACAAAAAGTTGACTTTATTTTATATATAAGATTTTTTTCAGTTTGTGTCCAAAAAATCCAAATATCTTACGGAACCCTATTTTTTTCCAAAATAAAATGTAATCCATGTTACTCTTGGATAATGTAGTTTTCGAATGGTGAAAGAATTTTTAAAATCGGTCCAGTAGTTTTTGAGCCTATTCGTTACAAACAAACAAACAAACAAAGTTTTCCTCTTTATAATATTAGTATAGATTTATTAAGATTAAAATTACTCCCGTTGCGGCTCTGAATGATTAATTGCTCGAATATTTGAAGAAAGGCAAGCAATTTAGTGCCTTACAGGAAAAAAAGTGTCAAGTCTAGGTTGGAATATGTCGCGTTTATTTGGAGGCCATACCACAAGTTTTAAATTGACTGGATCAAACGTGTGCGAAAGGTGTCTCTGCAATTTGTGCTAAGATCATTAAAGTTGTCTGATCCTACCCGATCTTACACATCCCGATTGGGAAGCCTTTAAAAAGTAGAATATCGATTCTTGCTCTCTCGTATGTTTTCAATATTATTGGGGATGACACTGATTGCCAATTTCTGCTTCAAAGTATTGACTTTCATACACCTTCTTCGCTTTTCGTTTCTATCTAAAGAAGGGCAATACTAATTACGCTCGTTAATGCTGTTATTCAAAATGCATTTCTTTGCTTGATTAATTAGTTAAAAAAAAAAAATTGTTCTCTGCAATCTTGAACGCTATCTTTTAGTTTAGTTAGACTTAAGTTCGTAGTTTAATTATTTGTAAAATTTAGTTATTTTTCGGTTTTAGTATTTAGTTTGAAGCCAACTTTTCTGGACTTTTTGAAACAAATAAAAAATAAAATCCAATTCAGCCCATATGCGATGCTCTTAAAGTTTTGTTCGTTTTGTTGCAAATGCTGTTATGCCGCCAGACTTCTGTGAACTTCGCAAACAGATTTTATTTACTAAAAAAAAATTTTTTTTTAATTAAATTATTAAATTTCCATAATTTTGAAGCGTTGTTTTGGCGCTAAACGATTTTTGATGACTTGCCAAACTTTACTAGAAATAAATGTCAGCACAATTCGCCATTATCAGCTGTCAAACAATAGTTATCGACCAATATAGATATCGATCAATAATAGTCATGCGGTTAAAAATACACCCAATAAATCTTTCAGCATTGATTAACTGTGCAAAAATAAAAGGAAATATTGGCGTTAGTAATCATACGCGCAATATTTACTGCAATGTGGCTGTTGCTAATTGTCGATTGCCGCGATTATGGCGCTCAGTAATTGTGGCAAATGGTAAGCGAAGCAACAATAATGCCGAGATTTGCTGAAGGCAAGAAAATAGTAGTGAATGAATGAAACTACAAAAAGAAATATACAAAGCCTTTCACTGCCATTTGCTGCTGCGACAACAGCCACTTAAACATTGCATTAACACATTGCAAAATTGTTGGGAGTTTGGCCGAGTTGCTGCTGCTAGGAACTACAGTTACTACAGTTTTATGCCGTCTCTATAGTCTGCCAAGGAATGATTGCCATCAGAAAAACCGTTTTCTATAGTTTTGTTGTTTCATGCACACAGTGCGCTTCGAACCCGTACCCTACCGAGTGGTGTTAACGTGCAAATCATTCGGCTGCATCAGCCGAAATGCAAAATTGCAAATATATAATTACAGCAATGCGGCACTACGGCATGGCACACACTCCCAGGTGTATGTAGGTATGTGCCTGCATGTGTGCATATGACTGCTCGTGTGCATGTGCCTGCTCGTATGCATGTGTGCTGTAAACGTTTTGTGTTTAAGCAAATATCTATAATTAAATTTTATGCTGACGCCGCTGCGAAGTCTTTAACTATTACTACTTCTCTCCTACTCCAACTCTCTCGCACTCTCTTTTTTCCTCTCTATGCGGAATATCTACCGGAATTTATTTGCTAATTTTGTTTATTATATGTTGCAATGCTGTTGGTGTTACGTTAGTGACCATGAACATTGTGCCGTTGCCTTAATTTCTATGCAATACCGCAGGTGGCTTCATTTCATTGATTATAAATGCGGCTGCTGCTGCTCCTGCTGCTGCGGCTGTTACGGCATTTACTTTGAACTCGTTTTATTGATTGATATGTTTATTCTTTATGAATTGCATAATCCGTGGCTGGCATTTCATTTTTTGTTGCTGGAATAAGTTGTTTCAAATTGAGCGGCATGGCATTTGCGCTCACGTAACGGTAATAGTAATGTTGTCGATAGAGTTGTTTGTGCTGAAAGTTTTCTCTGGCTACATGTTGCCGCAACATGCCGACAGCGATGAGAGATAAATAACTTTGCTAGGCATAACTAAATTGGTTTAGTCACACTACTACTAGATTGAGGTTTAAAGAATTGAAAACCAGTAGAGCGAGGCTCACCAAATTAAATTTTTACTTAACAAATGAGTGTCCGGAGTCTCAAATTTAAAATATGAACAGATGTCTTCGCACCGCTTCTGTAAGTACATAAATCAGTATGGCTATAAAGTTTGGCTGCATACCAGTTGTCGATTCGTTGCGCTGGGTAAATTTTAAGTGTAACAATAGATAAAGTGAAGGCGCTGACTCATTCTTCATTATCGGTCAACGGGTTTTGCTGTCTGGCCATGTACAACAAGCCAGTGTTAAACCATCAGCCTTATTCGGCGGATCTTACGCCGTGTGATTTCTATCAGTTTCCTAAATTGAAAACTGTCTTAACTTTAGAATCAGAAAATATGTAAATTTTACATGCAAGCTGCATAAGAATAACCGTTACTTTTTTATGTTACGCGCGAACGCTCTGTGGGCTCGGCGGCGAGTGCTTCGTAACTTCGCTACACGAACGAGTGTTTGAGAAATTGAATGTCAGTCTGTTGTTTGCTTTGAAAACAAAACAAAAATATTAAAGGCAGCTACATATTTCTCCGTATTAAAGCGAATCTATATAAGGCAAAGTTACTACACCAGTTGATGTGTGTTTATTTTTGCGATTTGTTGCTTTCAATATCAAATAAATTTTTTTTCTTTGTCGCTTGTTTGTTTGTCTACATTCAGATTGAAATTCTGGTATTCAAACTGCGACATTGCGAAAACAAAATGCATGGAAATATTGTTTTCGCTTTCGTGACTTATTCACCTTGTATGAAATCACCACTCTCCACATATACATAAAGAGGGGAGAGCACCAAATAAAGATACCTATGTATGGACTTAAGATACATAACATTTTCAATATATTTTTTAAAATAAAGTAACACTTAATAATAAAAATAAATATTATTTTTGCTCAATAAATTCAATAATTCAGAAAAAAATATTCAGTTATGTTATGCTATACTTATATCACACATACATACACTCATGCGTAGTAAAAGAGGTGTTTGACGTTTTGGCCAGTTTCGACTATTTTATTTATATTTATTATTTATTTATTCATCTAATAAACTAGCTAACAGCTGAATGCTGAACAATTCGAACAAAAAAAATCAACTTTTAATTTACTTACTAATTTTAATGGAGAAAATGTAAAACCTCTTATAATTTACAGAAAAAGAATACTACTTAGAGAATATTTAAAATCTAGTAAAAAAATTCATTGAATAAAATTTTGAAGTGGTACTTTGTGGAAGAAAAATACAAACCAATATGATTTAAAATCACTTTAAATTCTCTCAAAGTTCTAGAAATCAGAGCATTGGAAGTATAATCAGTTCCAACCATCCCTAATAAGAAAATATCATGATTTTGTAAGCTTCGCTGAGGAATATTGAAATTAATTTTCTCGAGTAGCGATAAATTTTCATTCATCCAACACTGTTACGAACACTCCCATACCAGCCACTTCCCATACCAAACGACACCCTTGAGATACCCTTTCAGTTTGGTTGTAAGCTCTACAGTTCTAATATTTTTATTAGACGAACCAGCAGGTGCCGAGAATTTGGTTACTCAAAATTCTGCAAACGACTATTTTCTTTTATATGCAGACAATTTATTACAAAAAAAAATGTTTCTCTCTTCATTTCTCTCTTTACACAACAAATTCATGCATCCAACTCAGTACTTCAATGCTTTCACTTTGGCATTGTTTTTGTTTCGTTACATCATTAAATAGGTTAAGTTCGGTGCGAAGACAATGCAGTTCTATTTCGGCGCTCCTTCGTATGCGTGAAACACGAAAACACTCACAAAAGAAAACTTTTCAACAAAAAGAATTAAAAAGCTTAATATGCTATCGGTTCTTTGGGGCAGCGAAAACGAAAGAGGGTCAAATATAGGCAAAGTGTTCATGTTTTATTTATACGAACATGCGTATGCATGTATGTGGTATGTTTTATTATTGTTTTTATATGAACATGCGTATGCATGTATGTGGTATGTGTGAGTATGTCTGTCCAAGGAACTCAGCAATTCGATGATTGATTAATGATGATATTTTTGACTTATGCTGCGATTTGTTTTGAAGTGTTTGAATAGATGGAAAAAACTTAATTCGAAACTGTTGTATTGCAGCTTGTGCTTTGACGCCCTTCTGGTGAAATGAGTGCTTCCCACGCAGCGTGAGAATTTGATGAAGATTTTATATCAATTAATTTCATATCACTTAAACGGAATGCGGGCATAATTTCGGTCAGACTGAAGCAGATGTAAACGAAATCATCTTCCAACTTCCTGTCCAAGCGGTATGCAACTGGTTGTAACAAATAAGTAGCAAGACATTTAACGGTAAAGAACTCTAATTTGATGCGGGTATAAATTTAAGGGGAGATTCCCATTTCAAACGCCAAAAAAAAACGAGTTTTTTACGAATTTTTATTGGGAAACCTATCAGTTGAAAAAATATATATATATAAATTATAAAATCAACTTCAATTTTTGGTCGATTTTCTGGAAAATTGTGGCTTTGACAACGCTCGAGGTGAAATTTCTATGAAAATTCCTGGTCGCTGGCCGCCACAATAACTCAGCTCCAACTGGTCTGAAAGGAAAAATCCAAAAGGCATTTTACTCCTTATGGATATAGTTTCAGTATGAGCTATTGAAAAAAAATTTTTTCGAAAATGAATATAACTGCGATGGTTGAAAGACAAAGTTTGTTTTTTCGCACATTTTTTCCTCGGATTTTTATTTATAAAAAAAAGTCATGCATGTATCTTATTTTCCGCAGTTTATGATAGAGACAGATATTATTTCGAGATTCGTGTCAAATTTGCCAGCAATCGACCGAATAGTTGTGGAGATATCATGGCGGCCGTATAGAAAAATGCTGTTTTGAGAAAAACGCATTCAAATATTTATGTGAAAAAGGTATATATTTAAGACTCACAGCATTTTCGTGTTAATCAGCTATTCCAGGACCATATAGTACTCCCCCTTCCTCTTCAAAGAATTGATTTTGTACCATTTGCTGACCCCGACGTAAAATTCGAGCTTCTTTCGTTGCATTAAATCT
Organism: Anastrepha fraterculus; assembly: GCA_037575425.1. Lineage (NCBI taxonomy): Eukaryota > Metazoa > Arthropoda > Insecta > Diptera > Tephritidae > Anastrepha > Anastrepha fraterculus. Next base: position 6,747 of record JAYXIM010022795.1, read on the forward strand.
CGGCCATTGCTCGTGCGCCTTCTCAGTATTATGGAGCGCGCCGAGTTCATTGATCACGCATAACTTCGACAATTTAACGAATTTTGTCATGAAATTTTGCACAGAGTTCTTTGAAAGTATAATAAACAAGAATCGGTCCAAAAAAAAAATCGATTTTTTTAAGCCGGGGAATGGGAAATCCCCCTTATGCACCCAAAAAGTCGTAAAAGCAATCAAATATTTTGTATGTAGCAAATGCATTTAATATTCCAAAAGGTGGTTATGTTGGAGGCACTTTTTCAGAAAAATTGTTTTTTGACAGATCATCCGTGACTACTGTCGAACTAAATATATAATTTTTTCAGTATTCAGTGACATTTTATCATGGAAAGGCTTACTCCTAAACAACGTTTACGAATCGTAAAAATCGACGCTCTGTGAAAAGTGTTCATCGCGCGCTCAGGCAAACTTATGGTGTTCAGCGATGAGACCCATTTTTGGCTTAATGCCTACGCCAATAAGCAACATTGCCGTATGTGGGCCGAAAAGCAACACAGAGCCATTCAAGTACAGACATTATATCCATTGAAAACAATCGTTTGGTGTGGGCTATAGGCTGCAGGAATCATCGGCCCATATTGGCACACCATTTGGTTTCAACAAGACGGCGCTACTTGCCATACAGCCAGACAGCCCGTGATGTATGGATGTACTGTGTCGTCGTTTCGGTGAGCAATTTAAATCGGACCAGTGGATTGACCATCAAGATCGTTTGATATCACACCTTTGGACATTGATTTGTGGGGGTATTAAAAGTCTAAATGCTTTGTGGATAAACCAGCTCCGATTGAGGCATTGGAAGTCAACATTACTTAAGTCATTCACGACATACCTACGGAAGAAGTGCTCTAGCGAGTCATTCAAAAATGTTGTTTACGGACGACCGAATTACGGCGCAGTTGCGATCAACATTTGAAAAGGATTATCTTTATCTTTAAAATTTCATGAATGGTTCTACACAAAAATAATGAAGCTTGCCCAAGCAATTTGAATTTTTGTTTGTTTTATTTCAATTTAAATTCCGATACCTGCAAGTTGATCAAAGTTTGAAAATTTGCGTTGTTGGTTTTTATTGTAATATGAATTGAGTTAGGTTCGGTTAGCCAAGTTGCTTTTCTAAGACAAGACACTCGCTGGCACTAAGGCCCAATGTGACGCCTGCATTCGATTTCCTTCCCTAAATAAGTTACTTAAACCACTTAGATCTTTTTAAAAAGGTAACTATGTCGTCGCTCCAGTGATACGTTTTGCAAATTTCGCCAAGATCTTATATTTGGAACGGCTTCTCTGAAGTGCAGGACATTCAGAGAGGAGTTGTTGTACCGACTCAACTTCTTCTTCATCTCCATTGCTCCTGCAGAAGTCATTGTGAAGTACACCCATTCTACTGGGGGTTAACACCTCTCACTATGGCTGTTCACAGCTCACCCAAAACCATCAACATAGCAAACCAGAGCTTATATGCGGCTTGAAGGGTCATCCGTACTCGTACACAACACAAACCGTCATGGTTCGGTTTTGAAAATTATGAATTATATTTTAAACAAAAATCAGTAGTGTGTTTCTAATTTTGCAACAGGGTGCATATGAGAAGAAATCATAGGCCTACGAATGATTAGTGGTGGGGTCAAGTATTTAGACGTCGAAGTATTGCAATACTTTTAACTCTCTATTACTTTGTTTGCTCTGTCACTGTTTACATAGAATGTTCTAGTATAACCTATTTATGCACACCAATAATTAGACAGCAATTTAGAGGTTTGTTAAATTTCAGAATTATCAGGCAGTTCCACTGCAATCGAATTAATTCAGACAACTGATTTTTGATAGAGGGTTAATACAAAGGACGTCATACTTTTGGTTTGCTTTTTTAGCATTAGATATTTTGTAGTTGTGAGGCTTTTACCTCGTATATTACAGAACATCTGTAGCTATGAGGTAAGGGTATTTTTCTTAACGCAAATACAAAACTTAATTAGTGATCCCAGTTTTGGTTGCATAGTTACTACGAGGGGTGCCTTGTATATGTCGGGATTTGGCAACCATGGTGTTGCAATCTGGCAACTGACAGCTGTATCGCAAAGTTTGACATTTTTTGGCTTTTACGTACTCAGAACGTTTTGAAATACCAGCGCTATTTGTATTGTTTACAGTAACTTAAAAGATTCATCTCGGTCCAAAAATGGAATTAAATCGTGAACATTTCCGTGCGATTATTTTTTACAACTTTCGACGTGGATTAACTCAGCAACATTGCATAGATGAACTTAATTCATTTTTGGCGATGAAGCTCCATCAAGGACCAGTGTTTAGCGATGGTATGGTGAATTCAATCGTGGTCGTAGTTCACTCCAAGATGAATTTCGTGAAGGTCGTCCAAAATCAGTTGTTGTTCCGAAAACCATTGATGCTGTGCGCGAACTGATATTGCGAGATCGTCATGTGACCTATCGTCAGACTGAGACAATCTTAGCCATTAGTAGGACCAGCATACATTCAATATTGCATAAACATTTGACTGTCAAAAAAATGTGTTCGCCTTGGATCCCACACAATTTGTCAATCTCTCAAAAAAAGGCTCGTGTCGATTGGTCGAAGGAAATGCTCAAAAAATACGATCGCGGGGCTTCGAAACACGTCTATGACATCGTGACAGGTGATGAATCATGGATTTACGCGTATGAGCCCGAAAGTAAATAGCAGTCGACTGTATGGGTGTTTCAAGATGAGCCAAATCCTACAAAAGTTGTTCGCGCACGAAGCACTTCCAAGCAAATGGTCGCCTGTTTTTTCGGAAAAACTGGACATGTCGCAACCGTACCACTAGAACAATGCAGAACAATAAATTCTGAGTGGTACACAACCATTTGTTTGCCAGTTGTCTTCCAAGAAATTAGGAAAACCAATCGCCAAAGACGGATTACTCTTCATCAGGACAATGCGAGCTCTCACACATCGGCTCAAACAACTGCATGTTTGAGCACCCAAAACATCGAATTAATGGGTCATCCGCCGTATAGTCCGAATGACTTCTTTTTATTCCCGTACGTAAAAAACAAACTGAGAGGTCAACGTTTTTCGACACCTGAAGAAGCGGTTGCGGCATTCAGAATGCATGTTTTGGAGGTACCTCATTCAGAGTGGCAAAAGTGCTTCGACAATTGGTTCAAAAGCATGCAAAAGTGTATAGATCTTCATGGAGAATATTTTGAATAACAATAAAGTGATTTTCGATGATTAAAATTTGTTTTCGTTCTCTAATCCCGACATATAAAAGGCACCCGTCGTACCCTGTCCACTCAAGAAAGTATCTGGTAAAAAATTTTTACATTTGTAAGACTGCAGTCAGTGGTAACCTAACATGTTCATTTCATTTCGGCTATCAACACTGAGTTAACTCGCTTTGAAGCAGTAACCATAACATTGGAATTTGTTAATTAAAATACGATGTTTAACCATCACTGCAATGCTACTTACTTGCGAATTGCTGTTAAGGCTAGTGAAATATGTTATTAGTCTGAGTAAATATGTAGTGAAAATTTTCCTAACTTTTCCATGCAAACTCATGCCTCACCATTAAAATAATCTAAGCACAATCAGTAGTGTGTCATCAAAATTTCCAGATATCATCACCAACTTTTCGCCACCCATTTCCCTTCGCTGCTTGCCTCGGCCAAGGTGATGATATGACTCAAATTTCAATGCGATTTCCAAGCTGATTGCTCACGTTCAACCGAAGAGGGGCTACAAAGAGTATCGCCAGCGCCAAAGTATAAAGTGATGTCGCGGTCAACAAAAGCAGCTACAAACTTCTGTGTACAAAGGAATATGCCTGGTTGCGCGAAGCTCCTCAATCGCATTTGTTGTGCACAGATTTCTCCCGCATGACAGGCAACATAAGCAATAACGAGACATTATATCCTGTTGCTGGCACTATTCTACAAAGAACACGTGTACAAATTCATATGTATGTATGTGTGTGTGTGAGTGAGTGAGTCTGTAAACGGGTATAGCGACAGAAAAATCACCCAATTTGTGGTTTAGTTTAGCTGAGTGCAAAGCCTGGCTTATTTGTGTGTAGCGAATTGTCTATGTGTGAGTGTGTGTGTTGCAGTTATTATTTGTTGTTCTTATATTGCTGGTGCTGCTGCTGTTGTGGTTAGTGTGCCAGCAACCCAATTCATTGTGCCACTTTTCTTCGTCATCAACCACGGCAACAACAAGAGCATCCACAGCCGCAGCAATAAAAGCAAACAACCAAGAAACAAAGTTCTACAGCAGAAAGAACAACAAACGCAACAACAGTACCAACAGCAACAGCAGCAGCAGCAGCATCAGCAGTAGCTCCATTTACGGCAGTTTCAATGACCGCAGTCGCCTTTGTACTCCTTATTGCTCATCTTCGCTTTGCGCTTTGCTGTTATTCGCACTGTGGCGCGCTCCTACCATGTTGCCACATCAGTCATGTGGCAATGACCACGAGTTGCTTGCTGCTGCATGCACAACATCAGTCGGTTGGTAAGCAGTTGTAGTTGCAGTAGTAGTAGTAGTGGCAGCGCGCAAACTCAATTGTGCGAAAGCAAGTTGCAGCATTAATGTTGCACGCCACGTTGCACATTATGCGTGTCACATCACGCATGTGCGTAAATTGCCTTTGCTTCAAACGCCATTGAGGTTGAAGTGGCTGACGTTGTTGCTGTTATTATTGTTGTTGTTGCTATGCCACCTGTTTACACTTTGACTTTAACTGGTTTCTTGCCACCGGTGCCACCGCCCGCCTCTGCTATTTGTTCGGCTGTCGCAATAGGCCTTTGGCATTGCGGCTCGACAGCCTGCCAAGCTGGTTATATACTACTATATTTGTGTTGTTGTTGTTGTTGATTTCGTTGTTGTTGCCATTGAAGATGTTCGCGTACTGGTTGTTGCCACATTTTTTCTGGTGCCGCTGCCGTTGCTGCTGCTGTCCTCCACTTAAGAAACTACCAGCGCTGATTGCAACATCTGCGCCCCCTGTGCGTCTGGCCCCCTTCGGTAACTTATTTTATTTTATTTCTAAATATGTATTGCCGCTTTTTTGTGATGCTGCTTGTTTACTTGTTGTTGTAATTGTAGGTAGTTACTGTCGTCGATCGCACTGTAACATACACAACATAACTGTTCTTTCTGTCGAGCCGGTTTGTCTTCTGCATCTTGTTTGTTTTGTTCTTTCTTCTTTTTGTTTGTGTTGTTTCTTTTGTATATTTCATTATTTAATTTTATTTCTACCAAAGTGCAATAGTAAAGTTTTTTTTTTTATTTGCATTGGTTGTTGTTGTTTGCGAGCAGCAGCGCCTTGTTGCCCTGGGCGCCTATAAACATCTTCATGCACATATACACACACGCGGGGCTATACGCTTCTCTCCATACACACACATATGCATGTGTGTGTATGTGTGTACTTGACTTTTGCCGCTGATTTATTTTCCACATATTCGGTCGTGTTATTTTCGGGATTGGAATGTGCCGATAATTCTGTTTGGGAAAATATTTTGTTGTTTTTGTTTGCTGCTTGTTCACAGCTTGTCTTGTAGGAAATGAAAGTTTGTGAACTGCCTCCAGCTATTCCTGTTCTTGTTTTATTTTCTGGTTTTTTGTTTCGTTCAAAACAACATTTAATCGCTTCTTCTCAGAATTGTAATTGCGCCAAAGTATTCCTCAAACACACAATTAGCGCATCCCAACCACAAGCATTTAATTGCATTTCTTATCAGTTAAATAAGATTCCGTCACTTTCCACATGAACCTGTAACTTTCTTTCAAAAAAGTATGTTAATTTTTCCTTTTTATTATTTTTCCAATAAATCTATCCTCATAAACGAGTAAACTTTTATGCGGCTTTTTTTCTTCTAATCAAACTGTTGGCTCTCTACATACGCTCGTGATGCCTTATCTCGAGTAACGGTCGTGCAGGCCGCACCACCTGGTGTATTCACACTTTGAAAAACTTTTCTTCAGGCACATATCGGGTGTTTTTTTAGCTGCATGAGAACTATCGATATCGATAACTATGATTTGAAAAGCTGACAATGGCAAACTGTGGTAAAATTTCTGTTCAGTAAGGCTTGACAAGTCGTTATGAATCATTTAACGCTAGAATTTCCAAGTTGTGCAAATTTAATTTGAAAAAATAAATCTGTTCGCGAAGTTCATAAAGTGTTGAAGAAGATGCCGAACTGTCGATTTGTCAACTTGTCACCATGGTGGTGTCGACTACCTGCAAAATTTTACGTAAGAATCTTAGCTTACTGCAAGAATTGAAACCAAATGGTTTTCGCTGGCATCACGTTTTTGCTGATTCGCCTCACTAAAGTTCATTGTTCAGATTTATTGACAAAAGTATTCAGATTTACTGGCCGCCGTAGTCGAATGGGTTGGTGCGTAACTACCATTCGGAATTCACAGAGAGAACGTAGGTTCGAATCTCGGTGAAACACCAAAATTAAGAAAAACATTTTTCTAATAGCGGCCGCCCTTCGGAAGGCAATGGCAAGCCTCCGAGTGTATTTCTGCCATGAAAAAGCTCCTCATAAAAATATCTGCCGTTTGAAGTCGGCTTGAAATTGTGGGTCCCTCTATTTGTTGAACAACATCAAGACGCACACCACAAATAGGAGGAGGAGCTCGGTCAAACACCCAAAAATGGTGTACGCGCCAATTATATATATATATTCAAAAATTGGACTGATTGAATGGATCATGCAACTCATAGTCGTGTCGGAAATATGCCGGACTCAAAAAAGAAATGCCATGAAATTATCTACCAGATTATATTAAAAAAAAAAAAATCATTCCAAAAATATTTCTGCTTTTTATTGTCATTTTAACTTCTCAAGCTCTTAAAACACACCCAGTGTTATGCACTCCGAAGCGGCATACAAGTTTAGGATTTCAGTGCTATTATTTTTATTATTGGATATATAGCCTCTGCTCTTCGCCATCGCCCTAGACGTGCAAGCGAAGGCGTACAGACCAGTCACGCTAGCACGCACTGTCGGACTGAAGGTCAACACCGTCAATACGAAGGCTATGAGCGTCAACCACAATAAAGCAAGACATATAATGGTTAACGGGTGTCCGGTGGAATTTGTGAAAGCTTCTGCTTCCTCGGCTGTACTATCACAACAGACGGCGGAACAGATGCAGAAGTCAACTGCAAACTAAACAAAGCCGGGCGAATCCATACAATATGGGCGAGTTCGCAAATCTCTAGGCGCTCTCAACTGTTTAAAGTGTGAAACATGGCTGGTCTCCAACACCATCACACAAAGGATACAATCTTTCGTCAACAAATGTAGACAATTCTGGGCGAACACCATCATCAATGACGCGCCATGGAGATCAACGAATGTGGAGCCCATCCTATGGCAAAACAAACGCAGAAAGTGGCCTTGGATACGTCACATGCTTAGAAAACCACCAGATAGTATAGAATGGCATTGGACTGTAATCCGCAAGGGACCAGAGATCGCGGTCGCTCAAAGATTACTTGGAGAAGGTCGATATTGCGCAAGCTAGCAAATGCCGACATCATGTGGGACGGCGCGAACAAAACAACAGCCCAGAACCGTGCACGATGGAAGAGTCTTGTCTAGGCCCTTTGTAAATAAGTAAATAAGGATAAAAAATAGAGCACTGCAGCCTTCACATCTACTGTATCACCTTCATGCATTTAAAAAATATCCTTTATCCAGTTACTATTCGCATTGCATTAAGGAGTAAATCCATTGTATTCGAGAGGAATGTTTGTACGAGTATGTACCCAAAATCTCTGAAGTTCATAGTGCCATCCATTATTAAGTGGTCACCCAGGAATGCGTTGCATTTCTTCTTAGAACTTGCAATGCAGGAAAAAATCTACTGCCATGCTACGAGAACGGTTTGATAAGTTAGTTATTTTTTAAAACTCTTCGCAATACCATTAAATTCAACGCAGCTCATGTCAATTGCCGTTTATCAATAGGCAACTGTCAAATTCTAAGCCGCCTGCGTCATTTAATTTGGGTTTCACAGTTATTCAAAGCAGACGAACTCGTAAAACTAAACGTAAATGGAAAACTGAATTCCGTATTTAGCATAAAAAAGTTAGCGCCGAAACAAAAAAAATACTTCATAAATATTATAGAGGCTCTGCACCAGCAATTTCAATGGCTAAAAATTGGTTTACTGGTTCCTGGTTCTGGCCGTACCAGCGCAAAGGGCATTGAATGTTATTCAGAGCTTTTGAATGGATTTTATATAGATCTAAAGCAAAAACCAGCGCATTTGACAGGGAAAAACGTGCACTTTCATCAAAGCAACGCTGTGGAAGAAAAATCCATAAATTGGGCTCATAACTGTTATTCCTATCCAGCATATTCTGCAGACTTAGACCCCTTTGAGTTTTTTTTTCATTTTGAAATCTGAAGAAATAGCGGGATGTTAAAAAATTGTGACCTTTTGATGAGGTCATCACTGAAACAAACCGTCTTTTATGAGGTCCATAAGAAAAGCTCTTATTTGCAAGGGATAAACCATTTAGAAAAAACGCTTCACTAAATGTACAGAACTAAAATGAGATTACGTTGCGAAATAAAGTGCGTTTTTGTCCCAAAAATATCTTTCGTTCGAAAAGCTACTGAATTATAAAACTGACCTCGTATCTTTATAGTGGATGTTTTTAAGCAC
>JAYXIM010022799.1:0-29170 GCA_037575425.1 Anastrepha fraterculus
TTGTGGTTGTGCTGAATTCGTACAGTTGGCGTATATGTCGAAACATTTCGTGCACACACACACACACACAAACAGTTGAGTCTATTAATTGATAAACACACAGAAAAACGCGTCAGCTTCTTCATGCCGTCACTCCACACACATTCTGCAGACGTTGCACGCATCGAGTTTTGTTACACGTTAGCGCGATTAAAGTGTAATAATGACATCTATTAACCACAAAAACAACGCTAGTTGAGTGATGTAGACCAAAAAAAGAGAACTGATAAATCGAATACCCAAATAATTCAGCACCAAACCGTTTTTGCTGCGCCACAAAAAGACACACACGTAGCAGGCTCGTTCGCACCTAACCAGACTAAACACTAATCGATGAATATAAAATATTCTCAGGCACTCGAAAGCACATAAACGCCGTCTCAGCGTACCGGATCTACATACAACTAGCGCAGCGCTGGTGTGGTCAGCAACTGCAAATGGGTGTGGAGAGTTTACTTGACCAAAATCGTTGCCATGCGTCCAAGTGCCTCAAATATCATGAGTGCTGCATGTGAGTGTGTTGGGCATGTGGTTGGTATTTTGTGTGCGTGTATGCATTTTGTTTTTCAAGTATGTAACCGCTTTGGGCCAACCTGTTAATGAGAATCTCGCACTAAATTGTTAAGTGCTGAAAAATATTTTTTAACTCGACGATCACATTTCGTATGCCAAGCATGCGGGTACTATTTCACACATTACTGCAAGAATTTGTTGAGTTTTATAGTACATAGAATGGGAGAATGTGCGAATGGGCGAACGGGTAAATGGGTGTAGCAGCCTACACCGCTAAGCATAACAAATGGATGCTGAATCGTTAGAGTTAAATAGTTCTAAGCTCTACATTTTTAAACGATTGAATTGAAATTTGAGCAACTCGGAGGTAGAGAAATCAATGAAACGTTTCGAAGTGGTCATAAAAAGGGGAATGCTGGTACAAGAAACGCAATTGTTATGCGTTCAAAGTGGTTAGTTGAAATCAATTTGCTTGCCGCAGAAAAGTTTACAGCCTAGTAATTATTACATGCCGTAATTTTAGTTGTAGCTGTTGCTAGCCAAACCATTTATTTACCATTTTAATTCTTACTTTGGTACGATTATTTGTGTAATCACCAGCCGTATTGGTGGCCCAGGCTTTTTTCCCCAGGTTACACTTTAATCATAAATCATATTAGGGCTCTCAGATGATTGTTGGTAGTAGAGAAGTTATCTCATCGTAAGATGAGTGGCAGGCAAAATTTTTATTGATTTATTTTATCGATCACAAAAAATGGTTTGGATGTGTAATAAAAAAAGAGAAAAACGATTTTTTACTACTTTAATAAATAAAGCATTTTTCTAGGTGTCTCCGGCGCATGCGCGCTAGAATGGCTACAGTGCATTCTCATTACAACCGTCTAATAAAGGTCAGAACTGGTCTTTAAGATGGTTTTTGTTTTGTTTCTTAGTTTTGGCCCTCAAATATTTAGCGTTGATCCTTTCATTGACCTACTAGTGTCAGTAGTAAGGTGATATTAGTAATGGGATAATTCGGGCAATAACTGATTATTAAATATACTTTTTAATTTTTTTTGTTTTCAAAAAACTGTGTAACAAACAAAACAAAAACAATTTTTTTCTCATAATTTTTTAACAATACATTTTTTTTTTCTCAAAACAAAACAATTAAAAGTTGAGATTTGACAATTTTTCTTTCTCAAAACAAAAAAAAACTTTTCTTCTCAAAACAAAAAAAAATTTTTCTTCTCAAAACAAAAAAAAATTTTTCTTAAAACAAAACAAAAAAAATTGAGAATTAAAAGTTGAGATTTCACAATTTGTTTTCCTCAAAAATTTTTTTATAACCAAAAACGATTTTTCTTTTCAAAATTGTTTAACAAAAACAAAAATTTTTCTCAAAACAAAAAACTTTTTTCTTCTCAAAACAAAAAAAATTGACAATTAAAAGTTTTATAACCAAAAACAATTTTTTTTCTCAAAACAAAACAAAAAAGAATTTTTCTCAAAACAAAAAACAAAATTTTCTTAAATTAAAATAAATTTTCTTAAAAACAAAAGAAAGTGACAATTAAAAGTTGAGATTTGACAATTTGTTTTCTGAAAATTTTTTTTTATAACCAACAATAATTTTGCTTCTAAAATTTTGAAGCAAAAATTTTTTTTGTTTCCAGAAAAAAAATTTTTTTGTTTAAGGAAACAAAAAAAATTTTTTCTGAAAACAAAAAAAAATTTCTTCTCAACAAAAAAAAAAAAAATTTACATATTTTTTCCCCCAACATTAAAATAAAATTTTTCTCAAAACAAAAAACAAAATTTTCTTAAAAAACAAAAAAAAATTGACAATTAAAAGTTGAGATTTGACAATTTGTTTTCTGAAATTTTTTTTATAGCCAACAATTTTGCTTCTCACAATTTTTAATAAAAAAAAAAGAAAATCTTTTACTAAAACAAAAAAAAACATTTTGTTCTGAAAACAAAAAAAAAATTTTTTCCTGAAAACAAAAAAAAATTTCTTCTCAAAACAAAAAAAAAAATTACAATGTTTTTTCTCAACATTTCTTTTTTCTAATATATTTTATTTCATTATTTATAATATTTTTTAGATTATTTTATTTTGTTTTTTTATAAACCTTTTTTTTAAATATGTTTTATTTAATTTGTTATAAATTAGTATTTTTAATTATTAAAAATAACCTAAAATGTTTCACATTAAAAAACTCGATTCTAAAAATGCAATGTTGAATAAATCTCAAAATTATATTTTTTTTCAACTTTAAAAAACTCAGTCCAAAATTTTCAATGTTAAGGAAATGTAAAAATTTCACTGAAATCTAGTTCTATGAAATTTTAGAAAATTACGAAATTGCATCTTTACAGCAACGCTTTGAATTTTTCCCGATGATATTTTATTAATAAGTGAAAAATATTTTATAGAGTATGACATCCACACTTTGAGGTATAGGGCAGTCCATTTAGCGTTTGGAATTCGATTGATTTGTTTGCCTAAAAGAGCACCTAAAATAAGAAATTGAGCCTATGATTCGGAATTTTTAAAATGAGAGAAATTTAAATCGAATATCGACCAACGAAAATCCGGTTATCAGCCGAGACGCTAATGCCACTTAGAAGCTGTTTGACTCGATTGGATTATTTTTTGTGTGCTACTATTACGCCAAACATCCCGTGACGAAGCAAGCAGTTGAAACTTGAAATCTCAGTTGGTACTGATGACCTAAGTGCCGAAATTCGCGAAAGTTTACCGAAAAGTAGGGTTGGCGGAATGGGCTACTTTAAAGTCAGCCTTGAAAGCCATTTGAATGAAATTGTGTTGCATGTTTAATGGGAAGCTGATAGAGATATAGTAATTTATTGAAATTCATTGTAAAATATTCAAGCGCCATTTATTTATAGTCGAATTAAGAATTAAATAAAATTCCAAACGCCTGTATATACCTATGTAAATGTTTCTCTGGAAGCCAAATACTACCCCATGAGTTAAATCAAACTTCATGCATGCATTGCAGGCATTCACACCCCAACATATTTCCTCAAACTCCATTGCAATTTGTCTGTGTGCCATCAAATTTTAATTATTCCTTCACTATAAACCTCAACCGGGTCTATAAAGTGCGCGCTCTTCGACACCTCTGTACGTATTTCTTCACTATTAATCCTATGTAAAATACGTTCTGCTATACCATTTTGACCCGTGTCGCTTGAGCTTACCACACATAACTTTCGTTGTCGCTAGCGCTAATAATTGTTGCAGCACACGCTTGGCGTGTATTTTATAGTTGATGTCGCGTATAGGAAAATTTTATAGCTTGTCCTATTATTGTTGCAGAGTCTATTGGCTAAGTTCTGTGTGGGAAATTTAATTGCAATTAACTGGACTTACCTTTAAGTGAAAACGAGAAGAGTGTGTCAACTTTGGCTTTCGAATATTTCTTAGTTGCACGCCAACGCTTGTAATCCTTTGGTGGTGGCGCGTTTGACACTCGCAGTGTTATACGGTTCACGCTTACTTTTATGTTGGCTATCTTTATTGGATTTGTGGCTATGCAAATGTGCCACTCGGAGCTGTGCTGCTAGAGGAGAAAGTTTTCGATGCTAGACACTTCAGCTGCAATGATTCAAAAAAGTAGATAAATAAATTTAATTAGTATTTAATTAGCATTCACTTGCAAAAATATTACAATGAAAAGAACTACAACACGCGGAGGTTGAACATTTTTCTTTTGGAGAGCGGGTGAAACGGGGTGATACGTCATAAGTGAGATCATTTCATGCTACGCGGCTTATGGACTTAAAATACAGAACCCATTTTGTGTTTTTCCCGCAGTGAGTCCGCTTGCCTGCATTAAGCGATATTATTTTACCAAAAAACTCTCATGAAAAACTGTTTCAATTGTGCCCACTTGTGATGCGAGGTTGCCAATTTTCTTCTATACAAAAGACTTCCGGACATATGGAAGAAAATTCTCAACATCGCATGCAAAAAAAAAAAATGTCAAAAATCAACGCGATTTTGAGCGACTTCTAACTTCACTTTATTCGATTGAAATTGCATGAGCTATAAACAAAAAATACCTCAGCCTCTATCCCGTTTTTCAGTTTAGAACAATCCGTATATAGGCTTACCGGGGAAAGTCATTCTAGATACTTCAAGACATTATTATTCGGTTATTTCCAATTAACTCAATACTTAACCCTTTTCGGCTATTTGGTAACCATTTTTTTCCGTTCTCAGTTAGAGGACTTGTCAATTAATACAACTCATCATTATTTGTTAATTAATTTTTTATTTACCCATTTAATTATTCCCTTAAAAGTAAGCAGATTCTGTGCCAACGAAAACCTTTACAAAGTTTTTGTCTCATTAAAAATTTATTTCACGGTATTACTACCTTCAACTTCTCTCAATTCGTTTGGTGGCACGTTGAGCATTCAATAGTTCCAACAAAAATAACTATGCAAAACATCTGCTGATTAGTTCTGCGCACTGTGGCTCGTCTGGTATTCGAACTTAACTTGACTCCATCCAACGGCTGCTATACTTTGGTTCATCTGTCACATTAAATAGCTTGAAATGTACTGTCTCGTCGCAGCAGCAGACACTTTGCTTGTTTTACTATAATTTGAAAAGGCTCTCGTTGAGAATGAATTCATGCCAGCAGTAAATAGTCGGTGAGCCAAAGTTTATAGTCGAATAATTGAAAAAATACCACAGCGCATTGGCGAACTTCAATGGGACAATTGAGAAAGATCATTAAAGTTTATTTTGTTTTGGTTGCCTGCATACCCCAGCACAGTCAACACGCTGGTATTTTTAAATATAGAGGGACAAACTATTTTTTGTTGACCATGAAATAGTTGTTGTTTGCAACAGAGTGCAAAAGGTAGTAAAAGTGTAGCTATCGGTGTCTTCGTGGCAGTTAGAAGCAGCGGCGCGAGGTTGTATGATGCACTGCATTGGATAGATAGAAAATTGGACGTGTTGTTCTGAGGCCTGTTGCTTGCTATGAGGGTAATAAGGATTCAGAGAGACGGACATGAGATTTTAAGTGCTGCAGAGTAAGGCAGTAGTAAGAAAATACTTTTCTGAGGCTTTTGGATATTCTTAAAAATTTGTATTGAAGTCAAGTAAAAAAAAAATGTAAAATACTCCAAACAATTTACGCGTTTTCAATGCTTCAAAAGTTATTCATAAATAAAATTTCAATTGCAGAAATAAAATAAAATTTGGACCACAGAAACTATCAGCTTTAATTGGTGGACCGTCCTCCTTTTAAGTAATAATTAGTCTATTCAACAAAATATGATCATCTACAATACTGAATAAGCATTTCGCCCAAAAGGTTGTTCCGAGTTGTGTAGAGGAACATACAGTTTCAAGCCGACTACGAAGGGCAGTTAGTTTTTTATGAAGAGCTTTTTCATGGCAGAAATACATGCGGAGATTTGCCATTGCGTGCCGAGAGGCGACCTCTATTGGAAAAAGCTTTTTTTATCATTTGGTGTTTCGTGCCTGAAGTTTCGAAGCCGGTCTTTTTCCTATGGTAGTCGCACACCAATCCATTCGGCTACGGCGGCTATTAATTTAAATTTAAACCCAAGTACATTTATTCTGATGCGCATTTTGTCTAAACATTAATGACTTAGTGAGAAACATTCGCTGCTTAACTTTTATTTTTACTAAATAGGCAGATATATTTGAGAATAGAGGTATGCACTTCGACATTCAAGTCTATTATGTTCTCTACTCTTCCCAATACCTCATCTAGATCCAGTTCTTTTAAGACATCTATGATGGTACCAGACTGGATTGAGAATATGTGCTTCTCTTTCGGCCCTATCAAAGCGAGGTAGTGATTTCACCCTCTCGCCTCTGCATCGCATTTAAGAAGAAGCAGTAATATTTATATAAATTGCGACCAATTTAGAGGTAGCGGATTTTAAATTGAAATAGCATAACGAAAATTCAAATTCATTGGGCAAGTTTCATTATTTTTGTGTAGAGCCATTCATGACATTTATTTTTTAAAGATAATCTTTTCAAATATTGGCCGCAACTGCGCCGTCATTCAGCCATCGGTAAATACCAATTTTGAATGACTCGCTGGAGGACTTCTTCCGTCGGTATCTCGCAAATGTCTTTAGTAATGTTGACTTCCAATGCCTCAATCGAAGCTGGTTTATCCAGAAAGCAAGTAGACTTTACATACCCCCATAATTAAAAGTACATTGAAGGCGTGATATCACACAATCTTAGTGGGCAGTGCACTGGTTCGAGACGAGAGTTAAATTGCTCACCGAAACGACGACGCAGGTAATCCATTGTTTCACGGGCTGTATAGCAAGCAGCTGTGTCTTGTTGGAACAAAATATTGTGGAGATCATGTGCGTTCAATGTCCGGCATCAGAACGTCGTTTATCATGGCGTGATAACTGTTAGCCATTCACTGTTACTTTGGCGCTCAGTCTCGTCTTTGAATAAATATGCACCGACGACTCCTTCCGCATCAAATGGTCACTTTCAATGGATATAATGGCTGTTCTTGAATGGCTTCGTGTTGCTGTTAAGGGGGAGGTAGGGTTTAGCGCTAAAAAAAAAACATTTTTTTTGTGAATTTTTTACAGAAATATGGCTTAAGATACTTTAATAAAATCAGTTACATGTTATTGTACATCTTTTCAAGAAGTTTTTAAAAATAAAATAAAAATAAAATATTGACAAATAAGCCCTCGACAGAGTTTTTTTGGAGATATGTTTTTCGAAAGGTGCTCTGCGGTGCCAATCGGCATTCGTCGTAGAATCATCTGAAACTAAAAAAGTTGAATTTTTCAGTTAAAGTATGACGTAATGCTCCCCCCTACATTAATAAAAAGTTTTTTTTTTTAATTTTTGTAGTTTTGGCGGCAAAAAAACGTAAAAGGAGCATTTTTGGCGAAAAATTTCGCCATATTTGTAAGTGAAAAACAACCTTAAAAAAAAAAAATGAAAAAAAAAACAGTGTAGGGGGGAGGTATTTTTGATTTAGAAAACGTGTGCCAAATTTGAAAAGAATCGGTTGAATAGTTTCGGAGTTGTGATTGGCACCGACTTTTAAGAAGTCGTTTCGGGGAAAACGCGTTTGAAAAAATGACTCTGAGAAATTATCGATGCTACGCATTCGAGGTAGAGTGCCTACAAAGGCTATAACTTTGAGAGTTCTGCTCCGATCCACTTAAAATTTTGACACAACATTCTTGAAATGATTTACTATAAGATGAGTGAAGAAAAAAAATTTCGATTTTGAAACCCTACCCCCCCCTTAAGCCCAAATTCAGCAATTTCAATTTTGACGTAGCCATTAAACCAAAAAAGGGCCTCATCCGTAGGACGTTTATGTACAGCCGTAAGGCTTTTCATAGAGCGTCGATTTTCGTAATACAATTGTACGATTTGTAAACGTTGTTGTGACATAAGTCTTTCTTTAATGAAATGCCAATGAATACTGAAAAAAATTATGTATTTAATTTGACAGTAGTCAAGCATGATCTGTCAAAGAAATCCTGCTGGAAAAAGTACCTCGAATCTGATCACCCTTTGGAAGCAAAGAAAAAACTGGCTGACAGTTTTCTCACATTTAATAATCCATCGAATGCTTCATCGTATGAACAATTTGTAAAGGAAATGTTTTGGAGGATTATCGCGTATAGTAAAAAAAATCAAAACCGTAACAATCCAACTCACTAATAAAAGCACAACGTAAAGCAATAATTTGTAACTAAATGGCGAGTGACTACTCTGTTGCTGCTATAGAAACCATCCAGTCATTAAGGATACCTGTGAACGACGATGACTAAACCCTATTAGAGTTATGAAATATGCGTAGGAAGGAGGGCCATTGACTGTGGAGATGTAAGCAAACATCAGAAGTATAAAATACGAGACCTGCATCACACGTGCGAACAACCCACATACACACTAACTGAAATAAGCATAAAAATAAACACTTTCATGCACACATACATATATACATGCATATATACATACATATATACATACATGCATACATACATACATACGTACAATTACTCATATTATATTTAAGTACCCGCGTTAGAAATTATGGGCAGATAACATTACAAATGCTTTCTAATCCGCTGAGTGACTGAGGATAAGGATAGCCCAGTGCTCCTAGCTAGCTGGCCCTTGAATGGCAACAGCAATCACCATTCGCCGCCGCATCGTCATCGCTGCCTTAGGACAGTCAACACAGAACTGTCATACAGTTGGTTGGTTTGTTGGTTGGCTGGCTGGTTATTGACGCTGCAACAAAGTGCATATACAGCTGGAACTTGCATGCTGTCACATAATAACTGAATTGGCCTGCCACCCAACGGTCTGTTTTATAAGCGTAATTTTGTCAATGTTTTAATGTCGCTGTTTTTATTTCAACTCACAATTTTACACGGACGCAAATATCTGAGTTCGTTGTGTGTGCATGCATGCGTGCGTGTGTGTGTGTGTTTGTATGTACGACTGCTCGGTGGAGCACTCTCATCCTGCTGCAAAGCATTTTGTGAAAATCATTTACTTTGTCTTGATATTATCTCTTTTTAGCCAGCAGCATCACATCATCTCTACTGTTTTGATCGAGACTTCTTGCCACATTTTGCTATGACTGTTTGCTTCTTTGTTTGTTTGTATGTTTATATGGCTATGCTGTTTTTTTTTTCTGCCACTTTAATTCATGTGTGGATTATGCGCGCTTTTTTGCGGTGGCATAAATTATTGCCACTTCATAATGGGCCGGCACATGCAGTCAAATGCAGCAGGTAATGCCATGCCAACGGAATGGGTGACTGGCTCACTCTGGCTGACTGGCTGGCTGGTTGGCTGGCTTGCTGACTGGTTGAGTGGCGGAGTGGCGGAGTCGCTGTTAATAATGACAGTGAAAAAATGAAGACGTTATGAATGAATTTGCAGAAGGTTCTCGCAGAATCAGACAAACATACGCAAAGCCATATATACGTAATTACTCATATATATATAAGTAGTATGCATACATATGTATGTGGTACATATGTATCTGTATATGCACATTAATATGTATTTGGCATACTGTTCATACCACAGCGATCCGTTAGTTGCGGCGGCTGGCTTAGTCATATCAACTCAAGATGTGATGCCAAGACGAAGTTAGCCTATAAATTTGCATTGCTCGCACACACATACATATATATGTATATGTATCTATGTATTTGTGTCGACACGTTGCTATTTACTACATTTACTACCTATGCCCGTATGTATGCGTGTACTTAATACAAATCACACTGTGTAACAATTTCGAGGTCATTGGTGGAGGTCGGCCAGAAAAAAACCTATGCTTAGCGAAAGTATGTTAACTGAGTAGTAAATCGAGCAACTGGGTTTTTAAGGTAACACAACATATTTTTTTTTTTTTTGCCAGGGTTTCTCATTCCAAAATAGTAAGCCCATAAAGTAGGCGTCAATACAAAACATATCACAGTTCCTTTTTTAAGGCTACAGCGAAAGTTTTGTGTGGAACATTTTAGCTTACTAGCGCCCTTTTGGTTGGCCCTTCTCAGTACAAGTAGTTCACTTAAAAAGCTTCACAAGGAAGTAGCTTCAAAGACCTTGAAAGTGGTTAAAAGGTTCCTCAACTGGTGGGTTAGGTAGTGCTGGCTGGTGTGTAAAAAGTTCTCACTTAGTCCGCCGCCAGGGTTCATTGTGTTACCAGTGCTATGTATTTGGACTCAAAGATATTATTTTATGTAATTCGTAATGTTCCTCTTATCGAGTCTCAGCATTTTGTCAGCGATATTCGCCAAGGGTGAAAAATATGCTGATCCTTGTCGCTTGTCGGGTCCTACTAAGAACAGGGCAGTGGCAAAGTACCCCTCGCATTCGCATCGTTGCGTGTGCTCTGCGCTTCGCTTTGCACTAATCCCACTAATGACCTTTAAGAGTTACGAGAAATAAAGAGTAGAAGCAAAGAGTCGAAAATACCCGCGTAAGTGAGCGCAAATGGGTTAAAACGTTCTACAAAATTAATCACCCAATTCAGTTTTTCAGAATAACTTCATATAGATATAAGTATAATTGCCGCTTATACCCATTATTGGCCGCGCTTCATCTCTTATTTTTGTTGGGTGTCTTGATATTTTTCCACAAATAGAGGGAGGGACCTACAGTTCTAAGCCGCCTGCGAAGGGCGAATGGATTTTCATGAAGAGATTTTATCGTGGCAGAAATATTCTCGGTTTTTGGCATTGCCTACCGAGAAGCGACCGCTGTTGGAAAAAAAATGTTCTATCATTTAATGTTTCTTGCTCCGGATTTCGAACCCGTGCACTTCCGAATGGTTTTTTTCGTCGAGACAGACTAGCAAGTACAGCACTCAGACACAATTAAATCCATTGTACTGCGCTCGGATTCCCTTTTTGATTTTTTTTTTAATCTACTCGACCTCCGAAGAAATCCGAGTAGATCTTGTGGTGCCAAGGAGCCAAAGTGGTCGCTTTTTAACACATTAGTGCCACAGACCTCAAGCCTGATTCGAGCGAAGGTCCGCCGTCTCATCCTCCTCTCCACATGCTGGACAAAGTGCATTGTCTGAGATGCCCACCTTTTCCATGTGATTTGCCCATAGAAAGTGGCCCGTCATCAGTCCAACTACCTTCCTCAAGTCCCCTCTGCTTAGTGACAGGACCAACTGCGACAGTAACATCATACAACTGTAGTAACTCCCGCTACGTCTAGGACAGAATCAAGAGACGCACAGCAAGAATTGGGGCAAAGACGTAGCTTAATAAAACCCTTCGAACAAGACATGCGAAAAAAAAACAAAAACAAAAAAAAAACAGAAGCAAAAAAAATTTTAATAAAAAACACAAACTGTAATGTGCTGAAGTAAAACTAAAACAAACATAAAATATTATTGCACTACTCAGGTTGCATACTTTCCTTCGTTTAGTGTTTCATAGTTTTTTGGTAATTTCGTTCCATTCTGAAAATCTGTGTTG
The DNA here is from genome assembly GCA_037575425.1 of Anastrepha fraterculus. Lineage (NCBI taxonomy): Eukaryota > Metazoa > Arthropoda > Insecta > Diptera > Tephritidae > Anastrepha > Anastrepha fraterculus. The sequence continues at coordinate 11,575 of JAYXIM010022799.1, forward strand.
CATAGTGTAAAAAAACTGTGCGGTAATTTAACCTAAAAGGGTTTAGTTGGTACTTCTTATCACATTTTCAATGTGTGTCTTGAACGGTTGCCACCAATAAAAAGCGCTACAGTTTTATGAAGGCTCTGAATGCCAGGCAAATTTTACGAGAAGCTTTTTCATAACAGAAATGTAATGGAAGGTATATTTTATTGGACATGTTTTTGTTACTATCATACTTTGATGCTTTCAGCCTAGCTTAGTGGGTAACTCACCAACAACCTTTGGACTACTAATCGAGGTGCTACAAATAAGCATATGGACCTGTAGAGGCTGTTACATGCATACAGTCACATCTACATTATATAGTGACACGCATTGGAAGCGCGATAAAACGTTCGTTGGAATCAGAGATTGATAAAAAAAATCACATTTGATTTTAAACTAAAGCAACAAAAGTTCAAAAATTTAAAAGTTCAAAATTTCATGCAAAAGATGTAAAGTAGTGGCGTGCGAACCAAGAACTGCCGATGGTATGTCACGCAAAAATACACACGGCTATTGCCTCGGTGGTTCAAACATATCGATGATTCTTAGATTTTTTCCTTATAAAGGGTTTTCAAATAAGAGGTGCTATTCCTGTAAAAGATCAATGGTCTCATTGCTTGTGTGGCACGTAGCGCTGTCTTGCTGAAAATAAACGTTGCCCAGATCAATACCATCCAATTCCAGCCATAAAAATCGTTAATCATCTCTCGATTACGCAATCCATTCACCGTAACTATTGCTCTAGCTTCATTTTCGAAAAAGTAAGGTCCAATGACTCCGCCGGACCATAAACCGCACCAAACAGTCACACGTTGAGGATAGAGAGGCTTTTCAACAATAACTCTTGGATTTTCTTAGCCTCAGATCCAACAATTTTGCTTGTTAACGAAGCTACCGAGGTGGAAATGGGTCTCATCATTCAAGATGATTTTTCGATGGAATTCCGGATCACTTTCATGCATTTCAACGACCCAATCAGCAAATACACGACATTGTTGATGATCGGCCGGCTTGAGTTCTTGTGATAACTGGACTTTGTAAGCCTCAAGACCCAAATCTTTATGCAAAATACGGTGTAATGACAAGCAATGGAGCGTAAATAATAAAAACAAAAAAATAAATAAATATTTCATCACTTAAAGTATTTGTTTTTTTTATTAAGAAAAAATTTATTCAAAAACATAATTGAACAATGAATTTTGCGCCACCTTGAAACCTTTCTAATTCTTAATTCTTACTTAAGTAAAGTTGCTTTGCGCGACTCTATGCGAAAGAGATATTTTCATTAAATAGCATTCAATTCGCATACCTTTACAAAATTATTATTTCTCTTACACATTTCAATGCCAAATTATTTACAATACTTCGATGAGGTAACAGTAAATATACAAATAATTCCAATAAATAATAACGGTGCATAAAACCTATTTTTCTTTTTGTTTTTTTTTTTTGTTACTCATTACTAAAATTGCGCAACTCTATGCTAATTTGCATTGAACGCGTTAGATCACATTTTCTTGGTGCGGCATACAAAATATGATAATTCAATCCAAAAATGCGTTAACTCGTCAAAAGCCTCAATAGTTGGTACGTTCAATGAACCTTCTTCATAATAAAATAAACAAATAGTCTAATCAAATAAAAAACACTCCAAATTAATTTAATATTCCAGGCCATTCACCAAAAAAGTGTTGGTATTAACTGTAAATTTGTGCGCAACTTAAATGCTAATTTGAAAGCCACTTGCTTCTCAACACTCCATTTTCTCTATTCCCTTCAGTTTTGTGCTTACACTTTTTTTAGTATCTTCCAATTTTATCTGTTACGCCACTTGCTTTTACATACAAAAATATGCTAAAAGATTTTCTATTATCTCTGCCATTCAAGTGCCATCTTCTCAAGCGAATCAAGCCCAAGCGATTATAGCATTTTATTTTTAGCATATTCGTACTAACAATAACTGAAAATGTTGCACTAAGACACCACCACTCCTCTGACACTCACTCCTGAGCTAGAATTGTCAACTTCAGGCACTCAATTGTGCGTTTGTTTGGATGTGTGGTTTCGGGTATTCGTGCTTGCTGCTGCCCACTCGCTACTTACTTAGTGTTCCAGTTGGCACTTGCCAGTGGCCACTTGTTGCCTTATCAGCTACCACTTAAATGTGCAGCATGCGAGAAACGTCAAATGGCTTTTCAAAATGGTAAGCTCTTAGCTGATTAGCATTGTCATGGAACTGGCCAGAATCATGAACAGTTCGTATGAACACATACAAGTACTATTTTTTTTTTGTTGCTCTCAGTTGTGGTGGTAAATGCCATTTGTGTGTTTGGCATTTGGTGGGATTAACTTGTAGTTCTATAAATAAACAGACAGCAGGTATGCGCTGAGGAACAGTGACAGATGCGCGGTGACAGTGCGGCACTGGAGATTTCCGAAGGAAATAACAAAATTAAATTGAATAAAGTAAAAAATATATAGAGAGGTAAGATTTAACACAAATAAAAATTTAAAATATTTAAAAAAAATTTTAAATAGTAACAAAAAAAGATATAGTGAACTAAAATGGAAGAAAATGAAGGCAAAACAAAAATGAGATAGAATTAAAATAAATAAAATTAAAAAAATGTAGTAAAGTAAAATAAAATAGAATAAAATAAATTAAATAAAAAAAATTAAAATAATGAAAAAAAAAACAACACGAAATCAAAGTTTCAAGAAAGTTAAAAATAAATGACAAAAGAGAAAATATAGTAAACTAAAAAAAGCAATATAAATGAATTAATTGAAATAAAAAATTAAAATAATAAAAAAAAACGAAATCTATATATATAAAAAGAAGTTACATTTCCTTGGTAATCTTATAACTCAAGAACGGGCTCACCTATCCACACCAAATTTTTAGGCTTTGTTTGGACTATTCAGTAGATGGTTTGTGTTTTGAAATTTTAAGAATCGGATACCAGGGTCTCGAGAAATAGGCCAAAACGTGAACCCGAGTAACCCTAGGATGTGTTTGTACAATATGGGTAGCAAATGGAAGCTGTTGATGATTTCTATAGTATAGAGTATTTTTCATACCGTTCCGTGACTAGGGTCTCGAGATATAGTCCAAAACGTGGACCCGGGTAACCCTAGGATGTGTTTGTACAATATGGGTAGCAAATGGAAGCTGCTGATGATTCTATAGTATAGAGTATTTTTGATGCTGCTCCGTGACTAGGGTCTCGAGATATCGGCCAAAATGTGGACCCCGATAACTTAAGGATGTGTTCGTACAATATGGGTAGCAAATGGGAGCTGTTGATGATTCTTTAGTATAGAGTATTTTTAATGCCCCTCCGTAACTAGGGTCGTGAGATATAGACCAAAACGTGGGCCTGGATAACCCTAGGATGTGTTTGAATCACATGAGTATCCATTTCGGCAAAAATGTAAAGCACTAATGGATTTAATTGTGAAATTATATGTATTTGGGGAGGTGCGTTGCCATATGTACTCCATCGAATGGCAGAAAAGGGGATTGCCGCACGCACATATACTAATTTGGCTGGCACATAAAATAACTCCGGATCAAATCGATAGCCTTATATCAGCTGAAATTCCTAACCACACTGCTGATCCTGAGTTATTTCAAGTTGTCGTTAAAAACATGATACATGGCCAACTTAATTCAAATCGGTGCAGCCGTTCCTGAGTTATGACATTTTATGTGATCACAAAGTGAAGAAGATCGTGTTCGACGAAATTAAGTGGAAACACAACGACACAGACGGAGAAATCAGTCGGTTAATAGTGAAGCACCAAGAAACCGTCGTGGGCGTACGTCCGTTTTTGATATACGTCAAATGGACCGCGCGTCTTTCAATTACGATGCCACCATTGATTACAGCATGCATGCCTACATTGGCGAAATGAATATAGAATGTATACATTGCAAAGCAATTAAATTCAGAAACTAAACGCCTGGTATGTGCTGTGCTGGTGGGAAAGTCAAATTGCCGGTACTAGAACTTCCGCCAAAACCTATGCATTCATTGGTTTTTGGCAATTCACCAACGTCGAAGCATTTCCTCTTAAACATTAAAAAATACAATTCATGCTTTCAAATGACATCTTTTGGAGCTACAAATATTATAAGAGATGGATTTATGCCGACGTTTAAGGTTATTACTTCGTTTGGAATAAACAATATCATATTTAATTTATGTGCCGTCCCTATGTTCGATGTTTTTAAAAATTCAGATCCGTTATCTACATATATTTCTCGAACTTTACAGATTCAAGGTCAAATATACCATAGAGCTGGGTCTTTGCTACCATTCCCAGATGGTGACCATCAATTTTTGCAAATATATTTTATTGGTGATGAGAATCGTGAATTAGATCAGCACTGTGCAATTTCGACGAATACGAGAAGATCAATCGTGAATGAATTGCAAACAATGTTCCATCAACACAATGAATTGGTGAAATTGTTCAAAGTGGCACTAGATTTGATGCCCACCGATTACCACAAAATAATAATAAAAGACGATAAAACACCAATTGGGGAGCACGCCAGACGATTCAATATAGAAAAACATTTTATGTATGGTGGTGCGAAGCCCACTGGGGAATGCTAGTAAAATATAAAAAACCAAAAATGTAACAGAAAAACTGTAAATATAAATATAAAGTATAAATATAAATTTAAATATAAATAGAACTTAATATTTAAATTTTTTTTATGATGAATGATGAAAATAAAAATTAGTAGTAATTAAGTAAAAATAGAAATTAAATGAAACAAAAAATAAGAAAAATAATAAATAAATAGTAAAAATAAATAAAAAAATGTATAGGTATTTGAAAAATAAAAAATGTAAAACAAGAACCTAAAAGAAATAATTTTAGTTTATTTCATAACGAAAAATAGAATAAAATAAATAAAAATAAAATAAAACTAAGTTTAAATAAATAAAATAATGTAAAATTAAAACTGAAATTAAATAGAATTTAAATAACTAAAATTAAATACTAAAATAAAGTAAAATTATAAAATACCATTTACTTAGTTGGATGGAATAAAATAAAATAAAAAATAAATAAAATAAAGTAAAATAAAAAAATTAAAAAAAACTGAGTCACTGAAGGAAAAGTAAAAGTAAAATTTAACACAACGGACCCAACTTGCGGTCTATGTGGCACTCCGATGCGGGGTCACCCTTAAACCAACCAACCAACCAAAATTTAACAGAAATATAAAATAAATAATATAAAATAAGATAAAATGAAAATAAATATATATATATATAAAAAACTAAAAACCAAAAAATAAAAATGAAAAATAAAGTAAAATGGAATAACATAAAGAAAAAATTAAATAAAAAAAGCTACAGAAAATATAATAAATTAGATTAAAATAAAAGAAAAATAGATTGAAATAAAATTAAATTAAGTTAAATACAAAACAATTAAATATTGTCAAATAAAAAATGAATAAAATAAATTAAACAAATAAACTAAAAAAATTGAGTCAGTAAAGTATAAAAAAAAACGTAAAAATCAAATAAAATTTGAATCAAAATAATATAAAATAAGGTAGAATAAAGAAAATATATATTTGTAAAAAAAAAACATAAAAATAAAAAATAAAGTAAAATGGAATTTCACAGCATTGCTGATCGGAGGAGGCGAGTGAAAACTACTTGCGTTACGACCAGACAAATCTGGCCATCCTACAATCTGAAACAGACAAAAACCCTTATAAGTCTTTCGAAACACGAACTAAGGCATATAATATCTCTTATCATCGCGGCCACTGCCTTATATAAAAATAGAAAAAAACTAAACTAATTATCAAATATTATGAAAAAAATTAAGCGGAATACAATAAAATAAAAATGAAACCAACAGAAATCAAAACTTAAGTAAAATAAAATTAAATTAAAAAATTAATAAACAAATAAAACAAAAATAAAATAAAGTAAATAAATTTAAAAAAATTAAATCAATAAAACAAAAAAGGAAATAAAATTTAACAAAAATGTAAAAGAAAGTAAAAATTATTAAAAATAAAAAATAGTGACGAAGAACTTAAATATAAAAAACTAAAAATAATAATGCGAAAGTATAGGGTTTTTCAATAAGGGCGGGTAGATGTTGAAGTGGAATAAAATGGCGTTTGCTGTGTGGCACGTAGCGCCGTCCTGCTGGAACCACATGTCGTCTAGGTCCATACGGTTCAATATGGGCCATAAGAAATTGGAAGGCCACCACGTCTACCGAAAATGGCGCAATGCGCGCAACGTTGCGTTAATGAACACTCATTTTGATAATAAAGTTTTATCATTTGAACGTGTTGTTCAATCGTGAAGCTTGCCATGATGATTTGGCACAAACAACTGAATAATAAACAAAAGATTTGATAGGTGTCACCAAAACAAAATAGCTGCCACAGGACGTTAAAATCGAACCGCGCCAATTGAAAAGCCTATATATACAAAATAAAATAAAAGCAAAATTAAATGGATTGAAAAATTAAAATTGAATGGAACAAAATAAACATAAATAAAAAATTAACAAATAAATAAATTAAAAAAAATAAATCAATAAAACAAAAAAAGAAATAAGTCTTAACAAAATCGTAAATGAAAGTAAACAATGGACAATAACAATAAAAAAATTGTAACGATAAACAGTAAATATAAAAAAGTAAAAATAATAATGCGAAAGTATATAAAAATTTAAATAAAGTAAAATGGAAGAAAATAAAACAAAAATTAAATGAAATAAAATTATATTGAATTGAAAATTGAATGAAATAAAATAAAATAAAATAAAATAAAATAAAATAAAATAAGATAAAATAAAATAAAATAAAATAGCGGTGCCCCTTAATCGCAACATCCAAAGCACATACTCCACCAAAGTATCGAAGTATGCATCTTTGGCTATAGAACTGAAACGGATGTACAAAGCGAGGGAAGTGAATATAATACTAATAATTATATCTTCCACTGGATTAGTGCCTAAGCATTTAATAAAAAACTTGAAGAAGTATGACTGCCAACACCTCTTAGAAGACATGCAGAAGTCGACCATACTGGACACATGTGCAATAGTTCGTAGATTTTTAAATATTTAAACAATAGTAATCGCATGGGCGTAGAACTTGTACTACGCTCCACCAGAGCACAACCCCTTGAAAAATTTATCCGGGATGTGTAATCTCTGGAAATAGCCGAGATGGATTAAGCTCAAATAAAATAAAACAAAATAAATTAAAGTAAAGTAAATAAATTAAAAAGAAAATTAAATCAATAAAACAAACAAAGAAATAAAATTTAACAAAAATGTAAAAGAAAGTAAAAAAATTAAAAATAAAAATAAAAAATGGTGACGAAAAAATTAAATATAAAAAAGTAAAAACAATAATGTAAAAGTATATAAAAAATAAAATAAAATAAAATAAAAAGAGAAAAAAAATAAAACAAAAAGTAAAATGAAATAAAATTAAATTGAATTGAAAAATTGAATGAAATAAAATAAGATAAAATAAAGTAAATAAAATTTAAAAAATTTGCCCAGCAGCCATCAAAAAAAAAAAACAAAGACAAATTAAGCAGCTTATTGAATTTTTACTGAATTTAAAAAAGTTATAGCCCGCAAGCGAATCTTTCCGGGAGTACAGTAAATATATCCAGAAGTCCCGCAAATGAATAAGAATTTAAGAAAGTTACGTCGCGAAGTAAATCCCAAAATTTCTGGATTACAGTAAAAATGTCCAGGAATCACGAAAATTAACTTTAACTGAATTTAATTTCTTTTATTAAATCAAATTTAAATTTAAATTTGTTTTATGCAAAATTCTATCAGCAGTTCCTTTTGAAGTAAGCATAGAAAATAAATAAAAAAATTAAAATAAGCAAACAAAATTGAGTACAAAAACTCAGCCTTCATACATGCACATGTGTATGTGTGTAAATTAATACCTTCAAAAAATTGTATTTTTCTTTGTTCTTCATTTTCCCAGCACAACTGCATACTATTAGTGCCATTCTTTGTATTCCTCTACTCGGGCTAGAAAAAAGAGCGAAACAATGCAAATGCTAGGCATTTTTCCAGTACAGCCAATGCGCTTCTTTCTATCAGCTTTTACTGCCTTTTTTTCACCGCACGTCTTCTGCTCCTCAATGCACGTACATACGTACATAGAATTCTTTGATTATCTACCTTTTTCTTTCCCATTTAATATTCCATATTTTGTCAGGCGAGTAATGGCAACTTGCTGCTGGCTTCATTGCAATGCTTTTATGCAACAATATATCTATTGTTTCTAAGATTTGCCGCAGCTGAAGAAATGTATTTCGTTCAGCTCGTCAATGGCAGACATTGCAGCCCGCTAACCACTACCAACTACTGCTAATCCCAATGGCAACCAAAGAGTTGGTGGTGCAACATTTAATTCGTTTACAGTTGGAAAAACGTCGTGAGAATAACTGAGGTATGGAATTTTCTTTGTTTCTCTCAAAGCGCCATCGAACAGAATCAAGCCACCAATAAGCGAGTAAATGAATGTTGAGTAAGAATAAAAAACAAAAAAAGGAAAAAGAACTATGCCAAAAGTTCCCTGGCCTGGTGATTTTGATCAACAAGAAGCGCAGTTGATTGCTGCTACTGATGACTGCGTATATTTTTTTATCTTTAATTTCTATTTACGCTTAAATGTAATTTTCTTTTGAGTTGTGAGGCGTGCAAAGCGACAGCGCCACTTGGCTTGATTCTCAGCCGCTCAGTTGATTTGTTGGTAGCTCGCTTGCTTGACCAACTTGAAATGCGGTGCATCCAACAATTTGGTCAGTAGGTAATCGCACACAATTATTTAGACAGATGTCCATTGTTTTACTTTGTTACTCAGTTCCAATATTTTGCTCCTCTCAGTTGGTGTTATTGTTGATTTGATGCACGAGTGTGGTCTGCTGCGTGTTTTGTGTATACAGATGGCAATCTCCGCTTGACAGCCGCTGAGTTCGGAGCAAACATTTTAATAATGAAATTTGGAAATGAGTCTACTAGGTTCGTGTTTGTGGTTTGTGGCGAGTTGAAGAAGGAGTGTGCAGTAAATGCTTTTAATTATTTGGAGGCTTCGGATGGTTTATAGATTTTAATAATAATTTAAAACTTTTTTTGTGTTTTTTGCGTCAGCATGTTTTCTCACCGAAATCGTTCCACTTACTTAATCTTAATCTTAACTTAAGCAAGTTACTGCAATCAGCTGGATGACGCGGCATTTACTGCCAGAGAATGGTTTGCGTACTCTGTGGAATCAGACAAACTTAGCTTAGTCGTAAATGTGCAGTTGAATAGGAACTGTCTGTTAATCCCCGTAAGATGAGCTCATCTCATTTTCAAAGAAATACAAAATCGATTGGAAAACCCACATATGATCGTCGAGAAGTCCATGCATTCTCAGAGAGTGAATGTTTGGTGCAAATTTTAGAGCGGTGACACATTTTGGTTAACGATAAGCAATGCAGAAGTATAATAAATGATATTTTGTGGCCGGAAGTTGAGTCATAGGCTTAGACAATCCTTCGTTTCAGCAAAAACGCGTGTTATGCCAAACAACCCATGCCGCAATCGATCTTTCATAAGCCAAGTTTTGGTAATCGAGTTATCAGCCATCTCGGCAGTGTCGAATTGGCCACCTCGGAGATACGAATAGATGCCATTAGACTTCTTTTTGTGGATTACCGTGAAGAACGGTAACGAGTAAGCCTTCGTGAAATGAATCCAGAGACCGTCACTAAGATCTTGGTAAACGGTGTTAATAGAATGCGCTACTGTGCCTGGACCACTCTGTGTACTAGCATGTTAAATGGTGTTCCCGTAGACATGGCCGGCAAAGCAACAACAACTGCTGTGTTGGGATGGTATAGGTTAAGAGCTCCCGCCTTTAGGTTTGATTCAATTTACTGTGACTGACCAGTGTACTTCTGAATTGTATCTAAACAGGTCGCCTGTTATTAGCATCTCCTAAAGCAATGAACAATGAGTGGGGTGAAACATTTGAAAATAAGATCTAGTAATGGATCTATCCATCGAAGGCTTTGTTGGTGCTTTCATTGGGGTGGATTTTTAAGTGGCGGGCCCCAAACCCAGCTAACATCCAGCTATCCTAGGATGCTTCTCCTTCTCACGTTGGCTCGCTCCCGAACGGCTGTTCGGAAGCTACCCAGAGGATATCTGGGATAATCCCGGAAGTTGTGAGCTGCTTGAACCATATGCAGAGGTATCGTCCTGGCCACTCCCAAGTGAATGGCGATCAGTAACTTTCCCCACTTGCGTGGACTTCTACACATGGAACCATCCTTCTGAAAGTATTCGTTGCGGTACCAGCTGGTGGTAGCAGAGGAAGAGGAAGGCCTTCTCTGCGTTGGAAAGATCAGACGGAGAAGGACTTGGATTGGATTGGTGTGTCCAGGTGGCACCGGTTAGCACGAGAAAGATACGACTGGCGCGCTTTGTTAAACTCAATTATCGCGCCAATTAAGAAGAAAAGAATGGACCCATTCACGGATTGTACAAAGTTGTACGGAAAGGTTAAGATTTCTCCGAGGAAATTCCCATTAAGCTTGAATGCTTCAAGCTTCAGGACCACTGCAGTAGTTTCGCAGCTTCGTAAGAAGCATTTGATTAGGTTCTTCTAAGTAGCTGCTGATAAAGTGATCAACATTTAATACCAAAGACAGATGGCAAATCAAGACATTGGACTCTCTGATGGCGCGCATGTAATTGGCTCGGGAGCGCCTGATTTTCCTCCTTATCGACACCTGAACATTTCGTTATCCTGCTGGTATTTGTAGCGGGTTTCAAAACCATTGTAGGAAACTGCATTGTTGCTGAGCCGGTTAGGCAGAACACAGAAACGAGATTGCGGTGGCTCGCTTCACCACATTTGCTCTCCTCTTGGATTCAAATGGATTTAAGGTGAACTGATCAAACGCTGGCCGACAATGGAATTGCGCTCGTGGCAGCTTCTAAGACTAAAGAGGTCGCAACTCGTGCTGGTGGTGCTCTCAACCGGCTACTATTCTATTCAAATCCATGTTGCAATAAGCAACTTAACTTTAAAAGCATCCGATTCGAATTTCAAAGTTTTCCACGACTTTTTAACCCCGAAACTTTACTTTTTTTTTGTTGTCGACTAGCAGCTGGAACTGCATTGTACGTATAATTTCAATGGTTAATATTCTGAGTTACAACAACAACAATTTCCTATGCCTATTAACTGTCAAATAATAAATAATTAACATGCATGTAAAACAAAAATCCCACCTCTAAACTAACGGGTTATTGGAACTAGAAATTACGGTCCTTCTACTCTTGTCATATCATTAATCAATTTTCGACTAAAAAATTATTTTACTGTAAGTGCAAATATTTAACCTACGACTGCAAGAAGTTTTCGGCTCTTAAGCGGCAGACAAGTGCGTGCAAGGTTTTCATACCTCTCCCATACGATTTTGTTTCCCATATACCCTTTTGGCCAGCGCTGTAATCAATTTCGCACTTCATCAATGTCCGCCAGTGTGTGTGTAGTCTCCCGTTTGTGCAGCGAGCGGCGCGTTCACATGTGCAGTTGACCTAATTCTAAAGTGAGTCGCTTGCGCCGCAACGGCTTTGATGGTGGTCTCGAAGTACTTGGATAGCTTGCCGACTGCTCGCTCTGTCTACTTTGCCATGTTGGTTAACTTGCAACAACGAACCATATTTGACCTGACCAGCCAAGAATTACCTACTACATAACTGATGAAGTCCACATATATGTTTTTTATTATTTTTTTGTTGTTGTAATATATTTTGATTTTTTATTTGCTTGTCAGTATCATTTACAACTCCATTACTCACGCGAATTTCAAATAAATTTCACGTATGAGTATGAGCCCCTGCCACAGCCGAAGGCTGGCTGAGTAGGAGTACACCTGTGTGTGTGTATGTATGTATGGGCAATGTTGTGCACAGCTGCTAAATAAATGCTTAGTGGTTCACTTGTTGTTATGAGTAAAAAAATTGGCTATATTTTGGGGACCAAAAAAGGTTTTTTCTGTGCAATGCTGGTATTTTACAAGAAAAGAAACCGAAAAAAAAGTGAGTGTAGCGTAGTGCGCATAACAGAAGTGAAACTTTCAAGGCAGACAAAGAAAGAAGGACAGACCCCAGAGAGAATGAGAGAGAGGGAGAGACCCGAGAGAGAATGAGAGAGAGGGAGAGACCCGAGAGAGAATGAGAGAGTGGGAGAGACCCGATAGAGAATGAGAGAGAGGAAGAGAACCGAGAGAGAATGAGAGAGAGATATAGAGAAAGAATATATATCTAAATAAGTTCACAATATTTGCAGAGAATACAAATAGACAAAATTTACAAAAAACGGAGAAGGGTCGACCGGTGTAGGTAAACGCCGGACACAAACCTTGGCAACAACGCGCCCTACTCCGAGCGTTTATCATCCGCACAAACGCACCGAGTCCAGGACCGCAGCAACGGCAAAAATTACTGTAAGGCCATACCAATAAATCCGATACCGCTGGATAACAATTTATAGTACGCCCAATCACTAGCCAGGAAACGGAAATAAGCGCCAAAAACAAGGCACCAAAAAAAACGCCACCAAATTGGGACTAAAAAACGCCCCAAACTGTAGGCACCAAGGAAACATGACGCCAAAAAGAAGGCACCAAAAATATATTTCCTACAAGTTTGCACCAACAAATAAGCGCCAAAAAGTAGACAGTGATATTTCTCACTAGAAATTAGCAACCACAAAGAAAAAGTCACGAAAAATAGCCTAAAGTGTGTCGAAGATATATTAAAGATATAGCTCTCTCTCTCTCTCTCTCTCCTTTTCCTCTACGTTATATCTTTTTTCTCACTCGCAGAACGAAAATGCCCAAAACGTTGCATGGCCTTGAAATTTTACTCTCCATTCTCGCTCGTCCATCGACGCCTAAGAACTTTCACTTCAAAACTTTATCTCGTTAATTATAAAAGTATTGTAGCTTTAGGAATTCAAGTAGGAAAATTATGGGGCTACGGAGAGATCTTCAGGAAACTCCCCTTTTATTTGACAGCTCCACAAATTCCATTATGATTGGAATTTCATTTACAAGCTCTCCTGGGCACTGATCCGAGAGGTCTAGTTCTCAATAAACACTTGTCGTTGACCACATATACCTCAATTTGCGCTAAAATAATCGGAATACGAAATTTGTTCGGAACTCGCCATTAATGATGATTCATCTAGGAATACCTCGCATCGCTAAAATTCATTTGGCGATCGAAATTGTGAACGCTAAGAAGCCTAGTCTGCGAACAAATCACTTCGTCTGCGGCAATCAACTTTGAGCTCTTGAGCCAATTAGATATTTCCCGAGTCCAGACTCATGTCTTGACTTAGTTCTCAATTCTCCTGACTCAGACCCCATTTGCCAACTTAAACTGTGGGAAAGTATCGAGTTCTTGTGCGCGGCGAGGAATAAATAGCATTGGGTCCATCAGCACGCTATCGCAGAATGCGCCGCTGTTCTTTTCGACGTACGGGTTTGGATTTGGTGATCGTTTCTCAAACACCGATTTTCAGACTCGAATGCGTCTGCTTTAGATGGGGTAACGTTTGCACTAACGAACGCTTATTTTGCTCATGGAATTTTGACACTTGAGCGTGCTGCTCTATCGTGTGACTTGCTGTCATGATTTGGCATCAGTGCCTGTTTTGACTGGATCTTCATATTTCTTATAACTTTCTTTAAATATTTGCATTGTTCTTTTTGTTCCAAATGGTCGAAAAAAATACTGCTTTTTCGATCTAATAAAAATATTATATATTATTTAGATTCACCTCTCTCTTTCTTGTAATTCTTTTAGTTTTTTTTTATTCCATTTAGTTACACCAAAACCCAGCACAGATTCCATAAATTATTTTCGATAGGCGTTTGTTGTTGGCTGATGTCGTCTGAGTTGCTCAGCCACTTTTCCGTTGCTCTGCCGCCATCGCTTTCGTTATGCTTTCAATATTCGCTTCGCCTTCCGCTATGCGCTGCTATCAACATATATGTACATATGTATGTGAATGTGTATTGTTATTGCTTCTCATTTTTTGTATTTATTAGATGCCGCTTATGGCATTGCATTGCAGTTTTAAAACTTGTTGGACATTTCATTTAAGCAGCTCCTTTTGGGGTGTATTGAGGCCTTGTCAGTTGTTGCTACCTCGTTGGACAACAGTACGAAAAAAAGAACCGCTTCTGGAGAAGACCTCACAACAAAAACAACAATAACACACAAAAATATTATAAAAACATGAGGCATAATCAAAAGCGGCAACATCAGCAGCAGTTTAGCGCAGCCATTGCCACGCATTATCAGCGCAGAAACATCGTGGCCGCGCACGAACAACGAAAAATGTTGAACCACCGCAACTTAAATACAAATAAAACAAGAAATATGATATTGTAAGAATAGAAGAATTTCCTGAAGAAATCTTAACAAAAAACCAAAAATCTCGTTGCAGTCTGCGAATTTTCATTTTTCGTGTATCTAAATCTACGCGGTGCAGACAGTTAATGACCGCAAGCGTTAGCAGATTTTTCCCCTTATTTTCATCAGACTTCTCTGCAACGTATCCGTTGGATGCCTTAGAGAAATTTGTTGTTATGACTTTTGCACTTAATGAAGTTGTAGGAATGCAAGGAATGTTTCGCATGTTTTGCATTTATCCATTTTTTTTTATAGATATTTTAAATGTTCCTAAAAAAGTTTTAATGCTAAAATTGAACGAAAAAATGGCAAATGCCAGATTATATGGATTTAATGTAGCTTATTTGGCTTCGACATTACTCTCCTGGGCTGGGCGCCAAGCAATTTGTATTTTGTTCGCAGTGAGGACCAGCAACTTAATATTTTTATGGCGTCTACGTAGGAAAATGTATTTGTGAGTGATTAACCACGATTCGTAAGAATCGCGAAGTGGCGAAAAAGGTTTTGTTCTAATATTGACCGCACATTGGCAGACGATGGCAAACGTCTGAATCCTTTAATGTCCAGAAAAAGCTTATCATAAAAACCATTTGCTGCTGCATGCTAGCATGATGCTGTAGGCCCCTCTATTTAGGGAAAAACATCAAGACACATACCAAAAATAGGAGAGAAAACTTGACAAAATAAAGGGAGTAGGCGTCAACTATATATTCGAATTAAAAATAAATATTATTTTATAATATATTATAATATATAAAATCTTAATATGTGACCTGGTCTACGAAAAGGTACCTTACGTGCGAAAACAACTTTTCGAGAAAACAGCAGTTAAAGTTTAAACTTCTAAAAACCCTTTTAACTTTTTTAAATATTAATATTTTTCAATCCGGTTTGGCTTATTTTCTTCAGCATAGATCACAGTATCAATAAAATCACAGAAGCAGTGAAAAACATTTTTTATATATAAATAAATAAGAAAAAGTTAATGCAAATCGCAGAAATCTTTTTAAATAATAAGTAGCTTTTGTACCGACATCCATGCCAACACCGGACCCGGTGACAAAAATTTTTCGAAGTACTGAATACGATTCTGGTGTCAAATTTGAAAAATTTTAAATAGCATATCCAAGATGGCGCTCCAAACATAGAAAAAATAATTTAAGTTTTCCAAATAGCAACAATAACTATAAATAAGTAACACATGTTTGTAAAGGTTTTTACAGCCACTGACTACGAATATGATGTCAAATTCACCATTTTACAGTTGGCAGCTGCGTTACGTCTCCTTATTCTACTTCGTGGCTTTTCTGTTACTACGTTTATGTAATCATTTCTGTTAGTCTTTTGTTCACAAAATAGTGAAAAAATGAGTGTTGACGAGGAGTTTAGTGCCGTTTACAGTAAATATTTTCCTAAAAACGATGAAGACGATGATGTTAGTTCGAATAGCGATGATGATGGTGAACTATATTTGACTCATTCAGAAGATGATATGGAAAAAGCTTTCGTTAAGATAGATTTATCTACTGTGGATGAAGAGGAACAGGAGCTGGGAACCAAATTTCTCTCTAACAATTGTTGTACTAACAAATGCCAAACAATTGTACCACGAAAAATGATCGAGAGTACGCGAAACAACTGTAAAGAGTTATCGAAAAATGAAACGAAAGGCAAAGGATAGTTTAGATGTTCTCAGACCTAACGCAGAAAAAAGTCCATCTTCTTTACAACCAATACGTAAAAAGAAAGACGGCGACGAAAAAAAATATAAAAACTTGAAAAACGTAAATTTTTGTGCCTAATAATAATAATGTTTTTTTATCTTAAAAGTCGATATATTTTCATTATTTTAGTTTTTAAATATAATCAGTGTTTTTTGTACTTGTACTATTCCTTCTCTTCACTCTGAGAAACCTTTTAATGAACTTGTCAAAAAATCAAAGACCCTAAAAATCCCCGACTAAAAAATTTCAAACGAATCCGATGAATTTTGAGTTTCGAAAACCATATTGGATCCATCATTTAGAATCTTTTAAATTTGTTATTGGATTCGCAATTAGCGACACCAAAAACCCTTAAGTAACGAGTTTAGAAAGAATTCGATGCTTTTAAAATTTGTCCACCATATTGGATCAGCTATTTTGATTTTTTTAAATCTCACAACAGATTCGTAATCAGCGACCAAAACCCCCGAATAACAGTTTTTAAATATTTTAATTAACATTTGATGTTGAAACAATGCCATTATTCGTGACAAAAATTTTGACAAATCCTTAAAAAACACCATTTATAAAGTTATGAATACATTTTTTGTAACAATTTTTTTGAAAACAGACTTGAGTATCGTATTTATTACACCTCAGACTGTCCAGGAATGAAAAATAGATGAAAAATATTTACAAAGTGGTTCAAAGAGCCACTAATATTTTCTCCGTTGCGACGCCAATGTATCGTAATAGCTACACTTTGGCGACGAGACAAGAGATGCCTACACGCCGAGGGATCCGCTAACTTATGACTATTCTTAATGAAGTTTTCTATTAAATTTAGTTTCCAGTATTTGATAAAATTTGGATAAGTAGCCGTTCTCTGACTGTCGGAAAATGTGCACATAGTCGTTTAAGAGTTCGCTGCATAACGTCCGTCCACCGCTGGATTATTGCTAGGTAGTTTAATCGGTATTCATGCCGAGCAAGACAACATTGAGAGAGTAACGTCGTGTGTGTTCATGTATACGTGATCGCTGCAGCTAATTTTGACGAGGTGTTGGAAAGCACTGAATTGTTATATTATATAATTCTACTTATAGTCTTCAATATGAGCCTCTCTTCTATCACTGCAACGCTCTACATCCTCTGGTGTTCGAAATCTTGCTCAGTGTTCGAAATCTTCTTCTTTCAGCGCATTTAGGGCGCGTACCATTTTCTCTTCCATAGTTTCAGAGGACCCAAGTAAGTTGTGTAGTCTAACGCTGGGATATTGTAGCTACTTGCTTAGAAATCATTTGAGGGTGATGCAGAATGAAGTCGCGTATAGCTTAATGATTCGC
>JAYXIM010022804.1:0-23717 GCA_037575425.1 Anastrepha fraterculus
AACAAAACATACCGATATCATTTCTCCAGGGAGCGACACGCCATACGGAGGCCAGATTCCAAAAGGGTATACGGCGTAAAGCTTAACATTTAGAGAAAATAATAAAAATTATATAAAATAAAAAAATTTCCGCACTACCGTATTTTGTAATAGTTATTGAAATAACTTTATATCAAAAGTAATTATTTTTAAATTTAACTTCAAAAAGAGCTACGTATTCCATTTTAAAGTTGCGCGAGTGAAAATTGTGCAAATTGATTAGCAGTTTCTAATGAAGAATGGGCCTGATTTTCACTATAAAAAACTGCAAATAGAATGCTTGAGCACAATTAGTAGGTTGACGTAAGTTTCTTCTCTTTATAAAAACATATTTGACTCTAAAGAAATATAGATAATAGAAATTAGACTAGGCGGTTCATTTAGATGCTGACCTCAATTTCTGTGCAAATATGGTCAGAACATCAGTAGTTTTTCAAATAAAAAATTAGACACTTAGTGCTAAACGTATAAGCAAATCCAATTCAAATGCTAGATAAATTCAGTTGAAGTAGGTCAAAACAAAAAAATAAATAATAAAAATATATAAAGCGCAAATTGGCAATAATTCATGTGATTCGAGATTACTCATACGCCCCGCCATGCCACCGCTCAGTATTACATTGTACACCTATCTGTGTTTAGGCGCTAAATAATTTCTCAAACATTTATCTAATAGCGATTTAGGCGACAATTTGCGAAATTACTTGCTTTGAATGGCTGCTGCTTGCCTGGTTTAAATTGTTGCTGTAGTTAACTCTGAATTACGCTTTGCGCACAAATCCACGCCAAACGCATAAAATCAAATGTAATCAAGCCTTAAAAGCAGAAACACAAGCAAATAAGAATAAATCGGCGAGAAAGGCGAGTAAGTAGTGGCGAAAGAACAAAGTAGCAGCAATTGCAGCCACAGAAATTAGAATGACAACAGCGATTGCTGTGGTGTCTATCAACTGCAGCCGATCAATTGAGCAAATGACATCGAAATCCACTTAAAAGCTGGTTAGCATTTGGCGAAGACAAGAATTTATGCGCAGCAATTTGTTGTTTAGTAAGCTATTACTTCTGTGATCTTTAAAGTTTTTACTGTTTTCCGAGATTCTTCGGGGCTATTGGTGTTGATTATGTCGTCGCTATTGCCGCTGCCGCCGCTGCTGCTCTTCTGGTGTGCTGCCGCTGCTGCTACTGTGGCAGATGCACTGCTCGCTGTGGTGACCTAATAAGAAATGCTGCAAATGCTGTAATCAGCAACATTCTTTAACCGCTATTGCCCGGCTTCACGGCAACATGGCTGACGACGATTCATGCATGTAAATGCAACCGCCAGCCTTCGGAAGGGCGCAGGTGGCAGGCAAGCAAATATGCCAGTATGTGGTTTGGCGTGAATGTGGAAGCCAAATAGAATTTAATTGGGTATTCAATTTGCCGCAGCGACTAGTTATGGTGTCACTTGCCATTGACACTGCCGCCAGCGCTGCGACTAATGATCGTGCCACTTGTGCGCGCTGTTTGTATTAATATGAATTTTTCACACAAAAATGCTTGCGGAAATGCACATGCATGGTTGAATGTATGTATGCACATATGTATGTATGTATGTGTATAGATATGTATGTGAATATATATCTTTATGTGCTTGTAAGTAAACTTATCGCATCGGCATCAGTAACAGCAGCAGCGCAAGAGCGCTGCTTTTATTTCTTTGTTATGTTGCAATGGTGCTGATTTTTAGTGCAACTTTGCTGACAACCATACGTTTTTTTTTTCTCCCTTTTTCTTCTTTTTTTTTTGTAGACTTTTTGCAAATTTATTGGCGTGGCAAATTGTTTGAGATTTGAGCCTAATCGGTGCGGCAATGAGTTTTTCGTGACGTTATTATCCCAATTTCGAGTACTCAAATAACAAAAAGCCACCACAGCACAGCATGGGCCGCATAGAGTAGACCGTTTGCCGCGATCCGCCATCAAAGCGCATCGCATGTATTTTGAGCGCATTTTGTCTTTATCGCAGCGAAAGCAACAACAGCAGCAGCTACTCGCGTTGCGTGGCGTGGCCTCATATGCGTGCCAACAATTGCCGCACAATTGTCCAAATACATTCTTACGGGCACAGCGTACTTATCTAAGTAGTTGCGGGTTGGCATTTTCTGCTGCTGCGCATCACCTTGCCGCGCGCGCGCAGGCAAAGGCGTCGCATTAAAATGGTGCCAGCAGCGCCTCTGGCTGACACGTTTAGTTTGCGGCCACTATAGTCGCATAATTGGCGGCGGCGGCGGCGGCAGTGGTTAAAGTGCATGAGTCGTACGGATAGTGTGTCGCCGCTGTTGCTCTCCCCACCTACTGGCTTGCCTGAACGCAGGAGGCGATGGACAGACAAGACTTAACCATGTGAAAAGAATTTCGCTGCTATTTAGTTGATGGCCTCCCTCCCGGCCCTTGAAGGCCCATCTACCTGCCTACCAGGCTATGATTGAAAACTAAAAATAAAAAATCTAAAATAAATACAAAGAAAAAATCGCACATATTGACAGCAGCATTTTTGTTCGTTTTCGCTATGCATTCGTGTGCTAGTCTCTCGAAGATCGATATTTGCGTAATGTAGACAGACTTCGTTTGGAGTTGTTGTTCACTCATTATTTATAAACGGCTGCGTTATGCGTTCCCACAGTGCGCACACTTATCAGGAGTACTAAATTTTTTGAAATATTTTCCATTTTTAGTTACTAATGATTTACACGACCTCTTGACTTCTAATATTCCAAAAACCTTCTGGGTATTACATCATTAAAAAACTACAGAAAGTAGCAATTTGGAGCTAAATAATATATTTATGCATATTTTGTGTTTGTATGTGTGTGTATCTGTTTTTTTTTTTGGTGTTTGCCCTTTTTTTCTTTTTTTTTTCTTTTTAGCCAAATGCTGTGAAATTAAGTCTTTGTCATGTAGTCCTCCTCCTTGTTTGCCAGTGCAAAGCTTTGGCTAGACGCGGGGGCTGCTTATTAGGACTACCATTCCCAGGAGCCGGTACGCGAATGGGTACATCGGCATGTCATCGCCAAAAATCTGTAGTACCATATGGATTTGTAAAATCCTTTAATTAATTGGCGTCAGAATGAATCAAAAGTTCATAGTGTTATGTGAGCTGACTACCTCAATTATGACCCTCGGCCGTCGTAAATCCTATATTTGTAAATGCGAAGCGCATTTTTAAGTTTAAGTGTAAAGCAATCAATTCTTCACAAAAAGAAACAATAAAAAGGGTGAAGATATTTATTATTTTTTTTTTGGGTAAAAGTCTTTATTTTAATCTTTATATGCTTCATTCCTGACAAGGATCAAATATGATTGACGTACGGCGTCATTTACAAAAATCATCAATCTTTCGATAGGGTGATTAATATTGCGCCACCTGGTAGGTATGTAGGTGAAATTGTTGAAGTACCACTCTGGGGCTCCTCTATCAGGCCCAGCAGGAAGACATCTACAGCCAGCCAGAGCTGTTGATGTAATGGGAAAGATTGATGGGATTCAGGTTGACGCACTGCCTCAGGCTGTCGAAGAAAGGAGCGCCCCAGCTGCCAACTCCGGACATTTACAGAGAAAGTGCTGCTTAGTCTCCTTCTCGAAAAGGTTTCCACAGCTTAAGCAATGGAGGTTAAATGCTCTCGCATGTGAGCCGATCGTCCAATGGCCGGTAAGCACAGCTATGAGTTTGGAAAGTGAATGGCGTGGAGTCACCAATACTTCTGAGTGCTCCGTTTATCGTACTGCGGCTGAAGGACTTTCGAAATAGCACACAAAGAAATGGAGCTCCATATTTTCTGCGCTTTTCCGAGAAATTAGTTGTGCAATTCCCTTTTAATAACACTCAGGGAGATGCCGATGAGCGGATACGAGGTCTTTGAGATCGATTCAGTTCCCTTCCTGTCAAGCTCAACAATACAGTACAATCGTGATAGTCCGACATTACTTAATCCGACACGTTCGGTAATCCGACAACCTCATGACGTCTAGGGATGCAATTGGCATTATTTTATTTTGATCAGTCGTAGCAGAGCAGCAGAGGGGGATTGTGTTTTGTTTCTCGGTCACAACGTATTTGTCATTAAATTTGAACAACGCCAATTCGCTCGCGATTTCTGACGGTGTTGATGTAATTTTTTTCTGTCTTTTCGTGTCGTTATTTTCTGATATGGTTTTACTTTGTGATGGCATCGACGTCAAACAAACGTAAACATACAACACTTACGCTGAATGATAAATAGGCCATAATTCAGCGATACGAACGTGGTGAAACACCTCTTTACCTAAGTGGGATCTACGGAGTGGAACCTTCGGTAGTCCGGAAAATTTGATAATCCGACAACGAGTCGGTCCCGTATGTGTCGGACTATCACGATTGGACTGTAATTTCGTTTCCCTTTATATTCCTATGCACTGGAACCTAGATCAGAGAAATGTTACCTGCACCCCCAAGAGATTTGATTACGGAGTGGGCCAGTTTTGATCTGCACCATGGCATCGTCAGAGCCTTGATCGCGGCTTTACTATTGGAGAAAATGTTAAGATCTCTTCGAGTCCACGGATCGCAAAGACTTCTACCTGAAAAACACTAGCAGTATTCGGAAATTTAAGGAAATTGGCTGATTTAGAGAAAACCCTTGCTCCAACTCCCGATTCCATCTTGGAGCTGTCAGTGAAGACAGAGTACTACTTTTGGTGCAGATTTTTCCTGGTTCGAATACTGCCGACTTGGAAAGATTGCTCTGGCACGACTCACAAACTCCAATTCGCAGATAGAGGGATTTTTACGGCAGAGAAATCCGGCGTTTACTGCGTAAAATTCTGCCATGTCCTTTGATAGATTGCTTCCAGAGGCTAATCTCCACGAACCTGATTGTACTTGAGCAGAAAATTACGTGAAATTCGATGGGAAATAAGTGCCACTGTGCAGCACTAGGATAAGCTATACAGCTCCGCTGATGCCAATACAAGCAACCTTTTGCACCCACTCCAGTTTAGTGATATTATAGCGCCTCCGAAGAGCTTCCCAGCAAAGCAGGTATCTATAAGTTAAAATTAGCAGAACCACTACGTTGCACATCCAAAACATTTGCAGGAGTAGAAAGCTGTACTGGCCTTGTTTACCCGATTTTCAAGGTGTGGCGTCCAATGGAGTTTGGAGTCAAATATCACTCCGACACACCTACCTTTCAACGAAAGCGGTAGCACGTGATTTTTTTATTTGAAAAGTCTAAAGTGTGGGGGTTTAGATTTGCTGGTAAATAGCACCAGCTCCAGTTTGTGCGCCGCCTTGTACTGGGAGCCTTTTTTTAATTGCACTGCCAGATTGAACTTATGATCGTTTCTTGGGTTAAACAGTTTTTATATCTTCTCCATATTCTATTGATACATAGGAAAAGTGACATAAAGGAGGTGTTGAGACATACTTTTTGATGTCTTCAGTAAATATATTCTTAGTAAAAGTGCGTTGGTTATAGCTGAGCTACAACTTTGCATACCAAAAGTATTCAGCAGTATGAATTCTTTTATAAATGGAAATATAAAAAACTTGTAATATAAAAAATTAGCAAAGGCCAATGTTGCTGTATTCCAATTCAAAGGAACCCATTCCACGTCGAAGTTGTTACATAAAATCCGTGCGAGGTGTATTTACGCTTGCTGCTACTCCTGACCTTATCTACATCTATACGTACATATGTACGTATGTATGTAGAAGTATAAACTCATCATTTTTTCTGAGTACCCTGTAATTACTGTAAATATGAGTGCAGTCTTTGGGCTAATACTTAAATGTAAGCCACCTGAGCGAATGTCGGAAACTACTTTTTTCGCGCTATCTTTTAGTTGGTTACCTAGTATTGCCTTTTAACCTGCATATACCCATACCTACACACATGTGTGCGTATGTGCTTCTTGTGCAATCCATGTACGAGTAATCAAAGGCTTTAAAAGCGAATGAAGTGATGTCGCCTTTGCCGCTGCCGCCGCCCAAGCAATTTTATCTGGTTCACAGTTTGTTTTACAGCCTGTTTACCTTTTAGCACCCCGTTTGCTGCGTGCCTGGTAAAGTCAATTTTTTTTGCACGTTACCTCTAAAATGTATCCACTTATTTACTTACTGCATATCTTTTTCATGCCCTTCCACACTTTTGGAGTTTTTTTTTTTTTTTTTTTTTTTTGAACATCTTCAGTGTCATGTTCAACATAGCCTTTTGTTTAATTCCTCTGTGGTCAGCGTTCGCATAATGGCCTGCACGTTTTCTGTGCATTCACATACATACGGCCGTACGGACGCAGTATATGTAAACAACTTATGGCTTACTTTGTGGCTCTAAACTCCACTAAGTGTCAATTTTGCTCCTGATTCTGCGCTGTTGTATCTGGCAGTGCCGTATGTGCTTCGTGGCTTGTTGTGCCTGCTGGTGCCCTTGAGCCTTTAAGTATTTTGCTTACCACTCAATTTTCAAGTGTATTTACATAGTGTAATTTTATTAGTTTTTGCTCACACTTAATACATTTTGAGACCACAATGAACACTAAGCCAGCGCACTTGCATGGAGGTGTGTACGCTGCTCGTATCAGTGTGTGTTGTGTCCGACCGCAGGAGCCATGTGTGTGTGTGTGGGTATGTAATTTCGTGCTAAGCCAGCTTAGCTAGCTTAGCGTTGTATGCAGAGGTTCTTAGGGATTGAGGGAATGATTTTGGGGGAATGCGTAACTGCTGAGCCTTCCGCCAATTCTATAGGGTGTTTTTTTTAGAGGTTAGGTTTTCAAGATGAAATAAAACGTATATAATTTGATGTTATGGCCAAGAATTTAGCTTTATTATAAAGATAAGGGTTTGCCATTATGTTTTAAAAATGATACCTATTCAACCAAAAGTGAGCTTCATCGCTGCACAAAATTTTCTTCGATGCGTCGCGTGAACCGAACCATTATTTTCGTAATAAATTTGCACGATTTGCAAACGTTGTTCAGGTGCAAGTCTATTCATTATGAAATGGCAAACCAAACTGAGCATAAATCAAGTGACAGCTGTCAAAAAGACCATCTACGAAAAAAGTAGTGCCAACTTGAAAACCTAACCTCTAAAAAAAACACCCTATAATTATTACTTAAATGGAACAAAATTCCAAAAATTTATTTAAGGATTTAATTTTTTAATTTGGTAAATTGTTTTTAGTACAAAGTTTTTACTGAACCATATACATGTGTATGTATGAATAAAAATTGCATGTTGTTGCCCAACTTATTGAACCATTTGGTTGTGTTTCTTTGTTCAATATTTCTGACTTCAAATAATATTCTTGAAAATTCAAAAATTTAGGAAAAGCTGTAAAAAATATACTTTTATTAAATTTTTGTATGAGGTTAATACCATATCTCAAGAAGCAAATGAAGGATAGGTAAGTCATTGAAAACTGAAAGAATGCTATAGCATAGCTGTATTCTTTTGCACCCGACCTGCATCCGACCTGCAAAAGAACACGGGCTAATTTGGCGAATTTCGTGGAAAGCAGCAACACAAAATAATCGACTGAGTTGATATAACCCGAATAAGTCGAAAGTGCTTAAATTTCAGGTGGCGCAAAATTAGTCACCTTATTGGAAGATTTATAATTTTAGCATCTCATCCTACATCAATAAAATTAGACATTTGTGAAGTAGGCAGCTGAAATAGACAAGCAAACAAGCGATAGAGCGTGCAAATGTTTCAACAATTCAAAATATTGTTTTTTTTCAGTTGTTGAAAAACAAATTTGATGATTAATTTTGCACCACATTGTATATGCAAGCATTAATTCTCTGTTAGACACCTTTTTTAAAACCTTAGAACCATAATAGTAAAAGTAATTTTAGGAATCTACCTGAAGGCTCCAATCGTTAGCTTTAATATAAATTTGTTAAATTAACGCCGCTTTCAAAAATTATAAATCTTTTTTAAATTACACTACTGTAAATTATAAGCGGTTTTAGCGTTCTTTTGCAGGTCAGATGCAAAAGAATACAGCTAAAGAACAGAGTTTGATGGTGTTTTAATTCAAACACCTATACTAAGTGGGGTTCGAATCTCGGTGAAACACTAAACTAAAAAAACATTTTTCTAATAGCGGTCGCCCCTCGGCGGGCAATGGCAAACCTCCGAGTGTATTTCTGCCATGCAAAAACTCCTCATAAAAAATATCTGTCGTTCGGAGTCGGCTTAAAACTGTAGGTCCCTATATTTGTGGAACAACATCAAGACGCCACCACAAATAGGAGGAGGAGCTCGGCCAAACACCCAAAAAGGGTGTACGCGCCAATTATATATATATTTACTAAGTTGGATTGCCATCTAGGTAAAAAAATGTAATTTAACTAATAATATGACATAATTAAAAAAATTGTATAAAAACATCAAACAGCAGGTATTTGAAAATACTTTAACCACAAAATATTATATTTTTCATATGACTGCCATCTATCTCAAAATTTAAAAAGTATTAATGTGAATTAATTTCAATGCGTGTGTAAAGCAATAAAATGTTTAGAAGCATTTTTACCAGAAAATATTTTTAAATTTAAATGGATTCATTATATAATTTAATTTCAATAAGCGTATCAAAGGAAAAATGGTTAGGAACGCTTGTTTAATATTTTAAATATTTTTAGCAGAGAATCGCCACTTTTTTCAAAAATATTTTTTAAATGGTACTGCCATTTTTTTTCAAATTTTTTTTTTAATTATTGCCGCTTTTTTCAAAACAATTTTTTTTAAATAGTATTGCCACTTTTTCAAAAAAAAAATGTTTTCTTAAATTGTTGCCGCTTTTGTTTTTAATATATTTTAAATAGTATTGCCATTTTTTTTTTTAATATATATTTTTTAATTATTACTACTTTGTTCATAACAATTTTTTAATAGCATTGCCACTTTTTCAAAAAATATTTTTTAAGTGGTATTGCCACTTTTTTCAAAAAATATTTTTTAAATAGCATTGCCACTTAAAAAAAAAATTGTTTTTAATAATTATTGCTACTTTTTTCCATTATTCCAATTATTGCCACTTAATTCAAAAAATATTTTTAAAATAGTATTGCCGCTTTTTTTAGAAAAAAACATTTTTTCATAACAATTTCCTTAATAGCATTGCCTTTTTTTCCAAAAAAAAAAATTTTTTTAAATGATTGCCACTGTTTTAAACAAAATATTTTTTAAATGGTATTGCCGCTTTTTTCAAAAAATATTTTTGGAATAGCATTGCCACTTTTTTAAAAACTTTTTTTAAATTATTGCCACTTATTCAAAAAATATTTTTTAAATAGTGTTGCCACTCTTTTCACAAACATTTGTTTTTTTGTCAAAAAATATTTGTGTTTTAATTATTGCCTCTTTTTCCAAAAAAATGTTTCTTAAATAGCATTGCCACTTTTTTCAAAAAATATATTTTTTTTAAATTATTGCCACTTTCCAAAAAATGTTTTTTAAATAGTATTGCCACTTTTTTCAAGAAATTGTATGAATGAATTACTACCGTTAAATGATTTATGAAAATGCTAGCTGTAGTCAACCAAGTCTGTGGCTAACAAAGATACATCTCTTAGTAGTTGTACCAATCTGGCCTAATGGATGGTACCTATCACATTGCAGCCTTATTAAATGCCAATGCAAAAACGATAATAAAAAAAATGTATGAAAAAGTATCCTTTAGCCAAAAAAAGGGAATGGATTCAAAAGCGAATGGCGTACTTTGATTAATTTTGTTGGTTCGAAAGTAGGATAGGCGTGTGTTATTAGAAGACAGTCTTTATATCTTAGTCCCAGTCTCTAGTTATATTTCTATTAAATGTATTTAATAATTTCGCGACTACCCTTTCAAGCTCTGTTAAAGCGGGATACTCTTTTTTGATGGTGATTAGTTTATGCACTCCGTTATAGCTGAGTTCTTAAAACTACCAGCAGCAAGTAGTGGATCATCGCCACTTGTGCCTGAAGTTGTTTAGGATACTTTTGTTATTTGGCATTGGGTTCGATTAGCGTAGCCTTAAGAGACGTATAGTCAAGTTGTTTTATTTAGAAATTGCGAGTGACTCCCAGTCGCAGGCACTTGTGTCTTCCTCTTGTGAAGCAAGCAGTTCAGATTGTCGCATGATTCCTCTCACTGATTTATTGCTTATCTTTGCCAGATTGGCTATTTACTCCACTCTGCAGTGGTGACATTGAGCCTGATATGCTTATAAAAAATATCTAGGCCAGACGACACTCATAAAGAGTTTCCATTCATTCGCTTTTTTTCACCTCCTCCGCAAGAAATTTTCCATATTTCATTAAAAATGTATTGTCTTTTCCCACTAATCTACCGACTTTGTTTAATACTAAAAATTAACTAGTAAATCTTTTTCATTGCTGAATGTCTACAAATTGCATTCAAAGCTAAATACTTTCCTCTTTCTGAACTACTTTCTACAGTCCGAATATTTCTCATTTTTGCATTGTTTTTAACAACATTTTATGTGTAAATGTGTATAAAAAAGCAAGAAATGCATATTCAGATTTATGAGCATTTTGTTGTATTCAAATGATTGTGGGTTAGTTATTTTCACTTCAGTCTTTATTGATGTCATAATTTGCAGCATTTGCGCACATTTTTATTGCCTTTGTGACAAATTTGTTAACTGCCACTTTATTGCTGCATTATGTTTAAACAAGTTGGATTTATCAAAGAATTCTTTTTATGACATAAATTAGCGACTATGCACCGACTTACACGCATGTGTGTGTGTGTATGTGCATATTTATGTATGCATGTTTCTTTTCGATTTCTTAAGAAAGCTAGAGAACGGCCTGGTCTAGCGAGCTCCACTGCTGGCTTGCCAGTAAAGCACGTTCCTGTCGTTTATGTCTGAGAAAGTGATTTTTTTACGACTGGAAATTGTTTAAAATGCACTTAAAAAGTATGATGGAAATGCGCTTTTTCATAGTCATTCACCTAAAAAGCACAAAGAAACGTTTATAAAAAATATTAAATGCCAGGTTTTGTCTAAAAGTAAAAGTCGAGCTTGGCAAGTAAATGCCAAGCGTTGCCTATGTGGAGCAGAGTGGAGTGTGTGTCGAGTGGGAAAGTAATTGCAACACAGATAATACTAGTTTTGAGTGAGTGCTTGATGTGTTAATTCATATTTTCCTGCTTTATTTTATATAATTTTTATATTACGTGATTAAATTAAATTATTTTTCATATTCTATTTTTTGTTTTTTGTATTTAATAAAAATATTTTGGAATTTTACTTTTTTATACGGGGTTGCCCATATTCGACGGACCCATCTGGCGACCCTGTATCTTTTGACAGAGACGTCAGATCGCTTAATGGCATACCGCGTTGGACGCGTCAGTACAAGCAGATTTTTACCATGGAACAGTACACGCCACGCGAACGCTCCCAAATTGTTGAAATTTACATTCAACAAAAGAAGTCAAAAGAAGAAGAAGAAGAACAAAAGCATCATGTCCGATGAGGCTCATTTCATATTGAATGGGACGGTAAACAAGCAAAATTTCCGTATTTACTCCACTGAAACCTCACGAAATTCAAGAGGTACCTCTTTACGACGAAAAAGTCACTGTTTGGTGCGGCGTTAGTGCGAAGACGATTATTGGGCCATTTTTCTTTGAAAATGAAGATGGTCAAGCTGTTACCATCAATCAGGAGCATTATCGCGATATGATAACCACTTTTGTGATGCCAATTATTCGCCGAAAGCGTATGAGGCAGTTCTGGTTTCAACAAAATGGCGCTCCACCACACACAGCTCGCACCACAATCAATTTTTTGAAGAAATTGTTTCCTCGTCGTTTGTCGAAAAATTGCGATTTTGACTGGCTACCGCGTTCGCCCGATTTAACGCCACCTGACTTCTTCTTGTGGGGATATTTAAAATCAAAGGTTTATATTAATAAGCCAAAGACCATAGAAGAGCTCAAGAACAAGATCCGTGAGGAAATAGCCGCTATTCCAGCCGAAATGTTAGCTAAAACTATGAAAAATGCTGCAAATCGGGCACAATACGCCGTACAGGCTCAAGACGGTCATTTGAGAGATATCATATTCGAAAAGTGATGTCAACAAATCTACTTGAACCAAATAAAATGAATATTATCGTCAACATCAAAAAAATTGTGTTTTTCTTTCATTCAAAAAAACACATGGGTCCGTCGAATATAGGCAACCCAGTATATTTGTATATCTTATTTATTTACTGCTGATGTAATTTAGATATTTTTATTAAAAATAAATTATTTTCTTTCTTTACTTTTGGCACTTTCCGCTCCCGACTGTAGCTTTAGCAAATTATAATATTTTTTTTGCTTATTTCCGTGCTTTTCATTTTAATTTACTTTATTCTAATTTATTTCAGTTAGTCTTATTTTATTTTTTAATTTTTTATTCAATGTTATTTTTATTGTTTCTTTATTAAATAAGTTTGTTTTATTTTTTTCTCTATTAATTTATTTTATTTTACTTACTTTATTTAGCACTGACGAAATTTAATGATCAAATTTAATTTAATTTATTTTCTTTTGTTATTTCGTTTATTTCTGCATATTTCATTCTAATTTTTTAGTTTTTTATTTGATCTCACCTTTACTGCTTTTATACTTAATCGTTTTTTATAGCAATTTTTCCTTTTTTCTGTATTATTTATTTTATTTTATTACAATTTAATTAAAAAATTGTTGTTTTATTTATTTACTTTTGGTTTTTTTTTTAATTTTTTTTTAATTTAATTTTATTATATCTTATTTATTTTGTTTTATTTTTTAAATTTATATTTGATGTTTTGTTTCTCGTTTCTTTGTTTTATTTTAATAATTTTTTTATTTAATTTAATGCTGACGTAAGTTATGAGAAAACTTATTTTTTAATGAATTTTCTTTTGTTTTTAGTTTTGTTTTCGTATTTTTTTGTTTAGTCGTTTTCATTTGATTTTGACATTTTTTATTCGATTTTATTTTAAGATTTTTATTTTAATTTTATTTTAATTAAGTTGACGTATGTAATTTAATGAAATGAATTTTATTTAATTAAGTTTGTTATGTTCCTTTGTTTTATTCCCGTATTTGTCGTTTTAGTTTTTTTATTGGATTCCAATTTATTATTATTTTTTAATCAGTTAAATTAAATTTATTATTTTTATATTTTTTATTACATATATCTTTGTTTTATTTTTAAATTTTGCTTGTATTATTTTTTAATTTATTATTTTTATTTTTTTTTATATATTTTTCTATATTTTTTTGCTTTATTTTAATATTTTTCTTATTATTTAAGTTAATGCTTACGTAATTTAATGGAAAAAATATTATTTGGTTTATTTTGTTTTATTTACGTAGTTTTTAGTTTGGATTTTTTATTTTGTTTTACTTTATTTTTTTATCTCAGTTATCTTGTTTCTATCTTTAACATTTTATTTTGATGCACTCTATATTCTTGTTTTGTTTTTGTTTCCTTGTTCACTCCACTCGGGAGCATAAGGCCCCAGCAAGACTCAGTCTTGCGTTGGTTTCGTTAATCTATTTTGTTTATTTCTGCTTTTTTAATTTCATTTTAATATTTTGTTTTATTTAATTTTGGCCATTTTTTATGATTTGATTTTTTTTTAGCTACACTTTTTGATTTAATTCAATTATTATTTTTTATTATTTTATTTATTAGTATTTATTTCGCAAATAAATTTTTAAGATGCTACATCGTATTATTTTATTGTTGTTTCGTTTCATTTAATTTGAGTATTTTATTATTTTTTCCTTTAATTTAAATTTTAAGGCATGTTTTATTTTGCTTTATTCTATTTTATTTTGTTCAATTTGTTTTTAATTTTCTATGTTTTGTGTTATTTAAAAAAGTATGGCGATTTAATTAAATTTTGTTGTTTTACATGTGTATTGTGAGTTTTTATTTAAATTTTTTTATTTTAATTATTTTATATTTTTTCATTTAAATTTTTTTAATTTTATTTTTTTATCTTCGTACATAGATTTTTTTTGTTTTTGTTATCTCTTTACTTAAAATTTTTTTATTTTTTTTATTATTTTATTTTATTTAATTTTATTTATTATTTTGTGGGTATTTAATATTTTTTATTATTGTTTTGTTCGATTTAATTTAATTTTATTTAGCTGACGTAACTTTTTAATGAACAAAATATTTATTTCGTAACCTTTATCTAATTTTTCCACGTGACCTTTATCCAATTTTTTCACTTCATTTTATTTAAATTTTACTATCTTTATTCTATTCTTTTCTGTTTTGTTTATTTTTATTTTGTTCTGTATTCTTTTTTTTTCTTCTTTTATTTAAATGTTTTTAGTTCAATTTAAGTTTTTATTTATTTTACCTCATTTTTGTTGTTCCTGCATTTAATAATTAATTTTTATTTTCGTTTATTTCCATATATCTTATTTTTAATTTTTTTTTAATATATTTATTTTTATTGTTTTTATTTCATTTTATGTTGTTGTACGTTGTTTTATTTCATTTTTGTTTTTATTCAAATTTTCTAATTTAATTTATTTTCATTTAGTTCTAATCAATTTTTGTTTTATTTCCCTTTTGATTTGATGCTATTTTTCTTGTTTTGCTTTAATTTTATTCTACTTAATTTTCTTTTATTGAATTTTAGTAACTATTTTTAGTTAATTTGCTCTATTAAAACTTATACTGCCACACAAATAATGTTTTTTTTTTTGTTTTGTATTTCATCGAAAAAAGGTGAACACAGATATTACAGCCCTTCTTATCGCTTGTTTGCCTAAATGTTTTTCTCACTCCTGCAAAAGGCACAACTAAAAAATTACCGAGAAA
Source organism: Anastrepha fraterculus (assembly GCA_037575425.1). Classification (NCBI taxonomy): domain Eukaryota; kingdom Metazoa; phylum Arthropoda; class Insecta; order Diptera; family Tephritidae; genus Anastrepha; species Anastrepha fraterculus. The sequence goes on from JAYXIM010022804.1 coordinate 14,904, forward strand.
AATGTTTATTAAAAAAATGTTTGCAAAAAATGCTTGTCTCTATTGTGAACCACCGGACCAACTCTTCAGCCGAAGCACCAGTTTTCGGTTTCCGGCTGCCAGTATCTGTTGTTGTACCGTTAAAATGAATGCGGCAAGTTCAGCGGGGCGTAAAAATAATTTTTCGCTTACTTTTGGTTGATTTTATTTTTTATAAGAGCGTTGACATTCTTGCAATGAAATAAGTGAATAGAAATCAATGCCTTTAAATTTTCAGGGTTTTAAATGGCCCTGATACCTCTGCTGGAACTAAAAAGTGATAATTCTGATTCTAGTGATTCTGATAAGAATTTATTTCTTTAAATTTATATTGATACTGGTGGAAGGTATTTCTTGTCATAGAATATTTGGTTATTGTTGAATAAATATTGTGCGATATGTAACTCTCGAATGTTAATAAGCATTGGTTCAGAAAAAAGAAAAAAAAGAATAATATTTTTTTTATCACAAAAAAATTATATATTTTAAAGTTCTTAATTTTATTCAATTAAAAAAAATCTATGTGTTAAAGTTCTCGGCCCACTATAGTTATTTCTGACATAAAATTACTTTTCATATGGGCCAACTGTCGATTGGCATCCCAAGAATGAGAAGAAACTTTTCTACACACCTGACAAATGTTGTAGGCGATAATTGGAATTTAATTTAGAGATGCACGATTATGGTAAATACTCAAAAAGAGAGCTTATTCCTTCCACTTGAACAAAAAGTATTTTAAATACTGTACTACGAATTTGTGCCTACTTAATAGGCCCACACAATACACAACAACACAATGCAACACTAAACCATTTCATTACACTTGATGTCATTGATCTGCGGTAACTGCCTGTATCCGGTGGCTTTTGTTCACAAAACTATTTTCGTACGCTTTAATGCGCACATTTGTTAGTAATAACTTACGCACACAAGCAACACTACACTCAAGTTTTAAGGTTCTAAGGAAAAATAGTAATTTTGCCACGAAAAAGTATTCACTTCGCGAAAAAAAACATTCTCAAACAATCAGCAAAGCAGGCAAAAAAGAGTTGAAAATTAAAGTTGAATGCCTTACAAATGAACTGCTGTGACATTATGCGCTCATGTGCTGCGTATTTATGGTATGTAAATTTGTGTGCCTGTGCGCCGTGTTGCCGTACAATTCCCACTACTTATGCGAGCGCTGCCCGCAGAAGTCAAAGTGGTCATTGTTGCTGCTGCAAATAATAGTATTAACAATCATAAGCCACCTAACACATACATACTTATGTTCTTATATAATAATATAATGTTAATTTGCACACACACACACACACACACGCACACACACACACACGCACACACACAATTATTCGTATATATGTGCATTGAAGCCGCTTTAGTCAGCTGCGCGTATGTGCTTGTGTTTGTTTTCAATTCTTGTACAACTTCAGGCGAATTTGCTGCAAATAATATAGTAATTAAATATGGTTTAACGGTCACCAGAGTGTAGTGGAGTAGCGCCGCAGCTATGACGCCTTTCGCTGCCCACCATCCTACCAGAACTCTTTATTATGAGTACTAATTTCTCTGTCGCTTTGACGCTGCTGCTGCTGTTCTTGCTACTTTGTTTCTGTTTCTTTCATTACTGTTGCTTGTTGCTTGTACATAAATTTCTTTCTCGCTAAGCGACCGTCCTGTCAGTCACCTTTTGCTGGCTTGCTCCCCTTTGCACTCCTGACTTTCTGCTTCTACGCCTGCCCATTGTCTACGAAATTTCTGTACATTCTCTTCAAATTTAGTCATAATTTCACATAGTGCCGCTCTAATGGCCACCATTTTTTTTTTTTTTTTTTTTTTTTTGGTGCAAAATTATCAATGTTCGTCAGTCGACCATTTCCAAAGCCGTTATTGTCTGTGTTGTTACTGAAGTGCCACGAACAGGTCTGAGGTAATTCTTTTCCATTCTAAAATTATCTCGGAAAATGTGATTTGAAGTGAATAAGAGCTGATGCTTATTAATATGCACACATACATATTCAGATACGTACAAATTTTGCATGAGAAGGGTGTGATTGGAACAACTGTAGTGTGCTATTTTGCAGTTTAATGAAGCAAAAATAATTTTTTTTAAATGCATGAGTGACACAAGGGACAGTAGGTGACCAAATGTTAGGCGGCTGTTATACGCCGGCAGCATTAAACTTGAGTACCAATAGGTTAGGTTAGGTTAGCCTATGGCACGCATAGACCTTTTGGTGCCTAGCGATACCAGATGGAGACCGACATCTATGAATACCAAAAGTAGACATCATGTAGGATGTCAGCGCTTTTGGCGAATCTAAGCAGCGCTGGGAGATCTGCTTTTGAGACGTCCTCCAGACCCTCAAACAGTGGGGCTCCCAGGTGTCTTAGTCGCGTTTTTAATAATGCCGGACAAACGCATAGAAGGTGTTCTAAAGTTTTCTCAACATTCTCTCTGCATTTCCTGCATTTGTCCATGTTAGCAATCCCTATCTTGTACGCCTGTGCAACCAATAGAATATGTCCTGTTAGCATGCCTATAATAGTTCTGCAGTTTTTTCGCGAGAGCGTAAGTACGAATGGAGTCAGTTTCTTAGTTGTTAGTTCTACACATGACTTTTGCTGTTTTGCATGTGGTCAGATTAGTCCACCTAGCTTCCACTCGCCTTTTCATGTAGTCGTCCATTTCATTTCATATAGTATTTAGCGGTTTTAGTATGTCGTTCTCTTGCTCAAAAGGTAGTCTAGCAGCACTTTTTGCTATCTCATCTCCTATTTCATTCCCCATAATGCCTTTGTGACCAGGTACCCAGTAGATATGCAGCCTATTGTTTCCGGCTAGCCTTTCTATGACCTCCCTGCTCCGTCGAACATTTTTGGACTTAATACAATATGAGCTTATTGCTCTTATTGCTGCTTGACTATCCACGTATGTATTAATTGTTGAATTCTTTCTTGTTATAGTGTAGGCTAGCTCCGCTGCTTTCCCCACAGCAAAAACTTCCGCTTGCAAAATACTGCAGCTTGATAGACTGCCTTATCCCTAGTTTTGAGCAGTAAGTACCTGATCCCACTCCATCTGAAGTTTTAGAGCCGTCTGTATAAATCTGAAAAGTTCTATGGCCATACTTCATGCCTTCGTGCCATCTCTCCTCTTCAATTGTAGTGCGAAACCTTCTCTCCCAACTAAAGTACGGAGTCATGAAGTCTGTGCAACCTGAGCTCCACTTTCCTATTGAGCTGTGACCGAAGATTCTACAGGCGAATACTCCAGCCGCCACTAACCTTCTCGCGGATTTCGCTGCCAGGTTTTCCGCCATGAGGTCAGTAGGGGGCATGCTGAGTATCATTTCCAGCGCCGCCGTTGGAGTGGTTTTCATCGCTTCTGTTATGCACAGAGCAGCGAGTCGTTGAATCCTTTCTAGTGGCATTAAGTATATACCAATAGATAAGTCGATAAAATTAAGCTAAACAAAATAACCAAAGACCTTACTCGGAAAATAATACAAAAATTGAAAAGTGATAGTTTTTCTCGTCACTTGCATTCATTGTCCAATTGCATTAAAATTTAAGGTAACTCCTGTAACTCCTCATTTCTTTAGCTTTGTTATTATCTACCGTAGCCTGGCATTTTTGTTTTGTGTGAAGTAGGCATGGAACTCAATACTTTTGAATAACTCTCTGATTTCATTTCTTGGGCCTGACGATGATAACTTATGGATCAACTGAATTAAGCAGGATTTTGATAAGCAACAACAGCAACTAATGAAATAATTTTAAGAGATGACAATTTTTGAAAAAAAGGCTGGAAAACAAGTGATGTTCGGCGGCAATTGACCTCTTGAATTTCTATATTTCCGAGTCACATTTTTGCACTGCTTTTTGAGTAATGTTTAACATTTGATTACTACAAAGCATTTACTGTGTTTTTTTTTTTCAACCCACAAAACACAAAAAAAAATATACAATACATACAACAGTTTTGTTCATTTATCATGTGTAGTTTTTTGTTATTGTTGCCTTTTCCTTGTTCTTGTTTGTTTTTTTATGTTCTTCTTAGTTTTCTTGCATGAGTTCAAATACCCCTGCCATTGTTTTCGCGGATGCTCAGATTTACTTTGTTTACCGAGGCATAACTGTTAACAGACTTCAAATATAACAAACAGCTTAGCATAACAATTTGTGGACTACTTTTAGTAACTTATGTTTATTTGTCACGCCTTGTTGAACATGCCGCGACACGAGCAACACGTGTCGAAGTGATAGCTCATCTTTCATAATTCTTAAAGCCTAATGTAAAGATGAGAAAAGATGTGTGTATGGCGCTCTGCTAACTGCAATGGTGCCATAATAATAAAAAAATATAAAAAAATAACTAACAAAAAATATATATATATTATGTATAAAAAGAAAAAAACAAAAGACGAAAAAATAAAATATATAAAAAGAAAAAAAAAAATAGAAAAAAAATCAAACAAACCAAAAAAAAAAAATCAAACAAAACAAAAAAAACGGAAAAAAAAATTTTACAAAAAAAAAAACAAATTTTAATAAAAAATAAAACTTACATAAGTAGACTGTGAATGATGTGTAAAAAATTCATGGCGATATCAATCAATAGTATCTCATTAGTCGAAAATATTTCTTTACGTTTAATTAAGGCGGTAAATTGGAGGAGGTTCTTAGGAGTAAATTGAAAACTTCGGAGCCATTTTTCTCGGTACTTTGGCTTTTTGCGTTAAGACTCTATTGAAGTGAATGAACGATACGTTCTCTGCCCAAAATTATTTGGTAGCTGGAAAGCTCGCGACGTCTGTCGTTCTGAGCGAGAACATACGCATAGGTATAGTAAAAGAGTCACGTTTTCATTCAAAGACATTAGGGCCATTAGCGATGAGGTAAAATTACGATGTGAGACGACGGTAGTAAAGTCAGAACGAATTTCAGTTCTTCGATTCAGTCTCTCAGGGTCACTGCCAAAGGGACCAGCAGGATTTTTATAAATTTTATATTTTAGCCTACGCGCGAATGCTAAGCGATCTAGAGATGATACGTTGGATAGTGACAGTTCTGGCGAATATTACTTTGACTCTGATAAGACGGAAAATGACGGCATAATCTACTCAGACATTTCAACATTAGCAGTGATAGCACTTTGTTAATAATTATTTTTTGATTTTATAAAAAACTAGCTTTAACCCGCGATCCCGCTCGCGTAGGAGTAGTGTTGAGGGATTTAGGATATGTATATAAAAGAATTACAAACAATAATTTCATAGAAAATATTTTTTTATTAATAACCATAATACAATATTACAATACCCAGCATCCGTTGCTATGCCTCGTTGAATAAAATCAAAACAACTAATCAGAAAAATATCAAGCAAAATTATTTTTATAAATTTTTTATCTCAAACCGTTTTTGAACTTTGCATTTGGGTCATAGTTGAGCAGCTTATGCGGATTATGAAGTCTAGTGTGTGCTATAAATAGTGGGAAATAGGAAAAACTAAGATTTTTTAGATTAAATTTAAGCAAATATTCGAACTAGTGACGAATGAGAGTGTCGGCGCGGCCTGGGGGCTGTGGGAAGGGAGTTCCATCATAAAAACATGCCTATAACCTTCATTGGGTGAAAATATGAATGTATACAAATTTTTACGTCATTCGGTGTTTTCGTTTCGTAGAAATGCGCGTACAACGTACAGACATTCACTTTTATAGTACAGATTGTTCTTGTGTTAAGTAAAGCCTTAGTTTTTATAAAATTCAACGTATTTATTTTCTTTACTGCACACTCCAATAACTCTCGTTCTCAGCGACGTTCGCCCGCCGAACGGCTTCGTCCCCAAAGTCCCAAAGGGTTAAATATTAGGTGAAGTAAAAAATTCTGGCCATTAACTCATTCTTGTCTGACGGCCTTGAATAACCTTAGCACTAAGCCTTATTGAGTAGTTTTTACATTTTAATTCTTTCTTACTTAATTTTAATATTTTTTTTGTGAAGATATAGTTCATTTTTCGACAAAAACCATATTAATTCAAGTATATCAAGTAATTCAAAAATAAAACAAATTCAATAAATTTGAACAAAATTACACATTTTTTAATCAGAATTTCTAGTTAAATTTCGGGTATGCAGTTTCATAGCCCATAGAATTTTGATCTAATAAAGTGTAAGTTGCAAGTAGCTCAAAAATCGCGTTGATGTTTCAAAATTTTTTTGCTAACTTTGTTGGAAAAGAAGAAAATCTATGGTTTGTTTAATATTTTTGAAATATTTCATTTTTATATTTTAATTGTAACTACTTAATATAAGTAACTAACGAACAATTTGTTTAGGCTTTTGCGTTATACAAAGGAGTTATGAACAGAGTAGTTGGCTGCTATATAAAAAAAAAAACAAAATCGAGCATTCATTACAAGAAGAAAACCTACAAAACCGCCAAAAAACTCGATTGTATACTGATAAGATGTACATCGAAAACGAGCCACGCAATCCAGTAAATCAATACCAATCGTTGAAAGTGCCGAAAAAATTATAGAAGTCGTGAATGCGAATCGACATTAGCACACTTTACACATTCAATTGTCCAAGAATTTCAGATCAGCCAAACGAATTGATGCAGCAAAATCTGTTGAACCAAATTGATGCCTGCAATTCTTTGCAGACACCTATCGAAGTGGAGCCATTTATGAAGCGGTTGGTAACTGGTGATCGACAATAGATGAAAAGGTATCGACGGTCCATATGATCGCCAAGCGCTGATTAACAGTCAAGAAGGTGTATACTGTGCGTCTGGTAGGATTAGAGTCGAATCCTCATTATTAGCTGCCATCTCAGCTAGCATCAAACACTCAATTCGACAGCTAATCAAATTGATGCAGATGTTCGAAAAAAAGCGGTCAGATGGATGTATAGGAAGAGTGTTGTGCTCCAGGCTGCGTAAGAACTTAGAAGAATCATTCTGTCACAAGGATTGCATAGCGTAGAGCAGACACGAAGCGTTTGTTACCCTCGATTCTTACCTTTTCAAGTATTAGCTTTATGAGGGGTGTGGGAAAATGAGTTTGGCCAGGTTTTTTTCTAATACAGGCAGGCAGAGAACTTGTTCAATCGCTGAGTTATGATAAAAAATTTGAGAACGAATTTTATCGAATTAAATTGCTTCGAATTGGTAAATTTCTCTTTGATTGCTGATTGCAAACATTTCTGATTTCTTGAACTGGAAATAATATTTCTATTATTAAAATTAAAAAATAAAAAAGTAAATAATTGGCGCGTACACTTCTGGTAGGTGTTTGGTCGAGCTCCTCCTCATATTTGTGGTGTGCGTCTTAATGTTGTTCCACAAATGGAGGGACCTACAGTTTTAAATCATTTTTAATGAAGACCTTTTTCATGGCAGAAATACACAGGGAGGTGTGTCATTGCCTGCCAAAGGGTGACCGCTATTAGAAAAAAACTTGTTCTTCATTTTGCTGTTTCATGCATGGAGATTCGAACCTACGCACTACTCTACTATGTATTCACGCACCAACCATTTGGCTACGGCGGCCGAATTCTATTATTAGATATTTATTTTAAATTTTTTGTCTCACTAGACACGTAAAATTTCATTAAGAATCCACAGAGCTTCTGCTGGCCATACCCATATGCGCCAATAGACGGCTTCTGCTGACGAGGTTAAGTGAAAAATATTTAATTTTGATTGAAACAACATTGAAAACAAAATTTTTGGTGTAATCTCGGCGCCTGTAGGGAGCAAAAAAACGCAAAAATTCCATTTTGTTGACTAACAAATTGCGGTTAATTGAAAGTCAATTTTCTTTTTTAAATTCTTATACACACCTACGCTGTTCTTCGCCAGCATTCGCTCAGCACGCAGCATTCCCATAGTGTTTCAACATCTGCATAATTAATTAGCAAACCACTCCCTTTAAAGCGTAAGATATTTAATATGAATACACGAAGATGGCACACAAATTCAGATAAACCCACAAAAAGCTTAGCACTTAAACGGGAATGTAGGTGAGCACCTGAACACCCACTTCATGTTGTGATTCATTAAACACAACAAAGCGAAGAAAGTTATTTTGTTATGAGGAAAAAAAAACGAACAAAATAAAAACTATGGTAATATTAAGAACCAAAACAACAGCAAAGTATCCGCGTCAATCCCTGTAACATATATAATCGATTAAAAATCTTTTTTTACCGACAAAGCGAATGTACACAAGAGAAGAATTGGTCAAAGCCACAGCATCGCTGAAGCGAAAAAGAAGAGGCAAAAATTCTCAAAAAAAAAAAAAAAAAATCAGCGAACAAAATACTTCATATTTGAGAATGAGACAATCAATAAATTTTGAATGGATATGTAAGTGGCGTACAAACCAGGCCAATGAAATGCAAACAAATGACTTGTGCCGTAATATTGGCAATTGGGAAGGGGCAGTAGGAAAAATATATATCAGAACGACCAGAACTAAACGAAATTGGAAACGAGCCAGCACTTGAGCGACTGCAGCTGTCAATGAGTAAGTGGCGAATAAAAAGTAAAAAAAAGAAAGAGTAAAAGGAAAACGTAATAGTAAATGGACATGTATGTGTGTATGTATGCTAAAGTGGAAGAACTTTCACCAGCACTTTCTATAATTCCTTCTGCTGACTTGACTTTTTTATGTGGATGGATGTATGTATGGGGAGGTGACTAAGCATAGATCCGGGTAGAAGTTGGTTATACTATCTGATGTGCGTTCATTTAAGTGGAAGCAGTCACGGGATTTTCGTTTT
>JAYXIM010022806.1:0-143852 GCA_037575425.1 Anastrepha fraterculus
GTCCAGATTCCTCTCCTGTAGGCCTATGAAGGCTATACAACGTCGATAGTCCCAATTACTCGCACTATGTTTATAGATGGTTCCTTGCAGTAGTGTTATCTTAACTCACTACCGACTTGTCTTCTGTACGATACTGTATTGAGTGTTTCACTCAAACGTCTGTGCTTGTTGTCGGTTCGTCAGAAACTGTCCGCCTTCTCTGTTGCTGAAACGCTATGCGTTCCCAATCAATATGGCGAAGTCGCGTCATAATCTTGCCTGCGAACGTTTGCGCTGCCTCCCACTTACTGCTGGCTGCGCACATATCTCGTATGAGGGTGCTGGAGGACGGTTGATGGCCTAGGGCTTGCTCCAGTGTAGCTCGTTCCTCTCTAAAGCGGTCGCAATAAAGCATGACGTGTTCTGCGTTTTCGTCAGTATTCGGGCAGTTTGGACAGAAAGGGCTGTCTGCCAGCTTAAAACGGTGCAGGTATTCCTGAAAACAGCCATGTCCGCTGAGCAACTGCGAAAGGTGATAGTCGGTGTCTCCATGTTTTCTCATTAACCACTCATCAACACGTTGTATGAGTTTATAGGTCCAACGTCCGCTTTGTGACTCATCCCACCGCTGCTGCCACCGGTCTATTGTTAGCAGTCACTCCGCTGCTTTTTCTCCAGGTGTCGGCCGCGCTACTTATCTGTTATAGAGCCGAAACACTTCATCTGCCAAGAGGTTTAGGGGTATCTTTTCAGCTATTACGCGGACTGCATCATCAGACACCGTACTATACGCGCAAGCTACACGCAGCGCGCCAAAGCTATAGCTCCCGATTTGTAAGACATGTATTGCGTTGCGCGCTGCACCTTCCACTTATTTGGTTTTTTCTTCATTGATGGTAAGTCCTCCCATCTTAGCAGATGATTCTAGGTGCATAAATGATTCTATCAGAGCTTGTTTGTTTCCGGCTATAATAATGATGTCATCCGAGTAGGCACAAATTTGTGTAGGTTTGTATAAAATTTTGCCTCCTGGATCAATAATAAAGACGCATGCCACAGTCACCGATCATTTTTTCAGTTTATTATATGGAATATTTTGAAATCTTTGTTTGCATCAAGTCAGTAGAGAGACGCCTCTGTAGTTTTCACACATAAACATATGGATACCAAATTAAGGGGTTCGGGGAAGTCAGAATTTACAAAAAATTATATTTTTTTGAAGTATAAGGTCTTAAAAGTATTGAGTAAAAATTTGAAGTGAATCCAACAAATACTTTTCGAGTTACTCAACAATTAACAAAGGACGCTCGGGCGCTCCGGAATCGATAGCAAAACTTTAAATGCGTTTTTCTCAAAACTATGTTTTGTGAACTGGTGATCGCTGTAACTTAAAAACCGTTTGGTAGATTTCAATAAAATTTATACTGCTTTTGAAAAACATAAAAAACTCGTGCCTGATCGAAGGTTTTTTTCAAAAATTTCGATTTTTTTTAAACAATCAATTGTCGGTTTTTTCTCGGAAATCTGAAAAATATTTCCTGACGCCGCCACATTGGTAGTTTTGAAAAAAGAAAAAAACAAAACTTCGATCAGGCACAAGACTATACTATATATTAATAAAACTAATTTCTCTTGTCCGATCGATTTTAGATGAATCTCCAAGGACTTGTGATGATCACCGCAAGGGACTTCTGGAGAAACGGGCTCCACACAAACAGCGATAAATTTTACAATTTTTAGTTTTTTTTGTTGAAACTTTGCCAAAGTCAAGTCGAAACATGATGCATTAATGCCATGTTTTTATTTTTGTAAAATAAAACAACTGACGAGCAAAAAAAACTATTGAAGGTAAAGTTTTTTTCGGACTTCTGACTACCCCTAACCCCTTAAAAGAGAATGTCGAGTGTGTAAAAAAATAATGGAACTTTCATTTTATGGCATAAAGTATTTATACGCAATGAACACTTCAAAAATCTGTATTTTTTCTGCACTTGTACGAACAGGCTACATAAATTTTTTTTTTGGAAATTTTTTTTTTTGTATTTTTACTGCATTTGTACGAATAGGCTACAGAAATTTTTTTTGAAAAAAATTTTTGTATTTTTTTTTGTAAAAAATTTTTTGTAAAAATTCTTTACATTTTTTGTAAATTTTTTTTTTGGGTAACAGAATTTTAAATAATAATGTATATATACGTATCCATTCATTATGCTCTCTAGCTTTTAGACATCAGTGTTCACAAGTCGCCAAATTTTACTACGTCCTGCTTCTACTCCTCCCTTGAGGGTAGGAGGAACGTGAACGTTGTGGTACCAGTGATAGGTGAGAGTGCATGGACCACCATTCTGGGATGCTCCGAAATATCTGTCAGCATCTTTCTATAGCAGTAACCATTGTTTGACCACTTCTTTAAACTGTTCGATCTAGTCTTAAGTCAAGTAGCGAGAAAGCATTTCATTAGAAAAAAACCTACTGGAGAAACTAACTTTAATGAAAATTATAAACGCCCTTTCTTTGTCCTTTCCTCAAAGTAATATCAAACATGGAGAACAAAATGTGTTGTTGGTGAATTTAGCCCATTTTAATCAGTAAACAGCCTGTTACCCAAGATGACACTTGTAACTCGCAAAAATAAAAACTTTTAACACGAGTTTACATAGTTTTAAGATACCCACTTTCTTTCTAACAACCAACCACATCATGATTGATTGCATTTTAAAGGACATCTGTTCATATACCTATGTACATATATCTCATATGTCTTTAAATTGATTACTTTTTTTAGCCGAAACTCTGCCTCTAAGCTTAATTACCAAATGGAATAGTTGCATGCATCAAAAAAACATCCCAACCTCATATATTAAGCGCTATTCCCAGCCCCGCCAGTACCTTAGAGACCCATCGAAAATGACATACAACGTAGCTGAGATAATAAATTTCAATTGATCTTGTTAAATCAAACAGAAACAAGAGAAAATCGCTAATACACACAAGGACTACGGCAAATCGTATGGCGTTGAGTGATAGGCGGCTGTGAAAGGAGAAGCAGTGCGCAAGGCTCATAATGTAGCAAAGCTTCTTATACAACCAGCCATGCTTAGAATATCAAAGGCAGGCATTTAAGGGAAGGCAAAATAAAGGACGAACGCCCGAACTGACTCAGTGTAAATACATACATAAAATTACATATATGGGTATATGTGGGTATATATGCATATGTGACATTGTGATGGTTTGTGTATGGGTGTGCTGGCATTTCGGCCGTCAAGGCAACCAAAAGCATTGTAGGAATAAAGCAAATGACGCAGCAAAGGGACCAAGGCAATATTTACCAACTTGATTGATTGATTGATGGGCGGAGAAAACCACGCAGTGTTTGTTGTTTGGAGCGTCTCCAAAGGCATTTTGAATGTAACACAAATTTTGTTGCTGTTGTTTATATTGCCTATTTGTATACATACAAAGATATTTGCATGAGTATGTGTGCATATACATACAGATATTAATGCAAATAGTAGTGTGCAAAATCTCAGCAATTTTCTTGCTGAGGCATAAATGCCAAATTTTTTCTCAAATATTTAAAGCATATTAAATAATTCAACGAAGATTTCTTCCTTCAAATCTGCGTCTAGAAAATAGAATCACGCGCAACTTCTTCACTACATTTAAAAATTTATCTGGCTGCTAAGATTTTAATTTTTGCAATTTCAAGACGAAACTTTGGTATTTTCTACTTTACCAGTCTGATAAATTCGAAATTGATTGGGCATCACACACCAAGCAGCGCCTGTCTTATATTAACCGGCTGAAACCAGCGTCTGACTCGCAACGACCCAACTAGAAATTTTGGTAAGGCGGTGATTAGACGCAAATAAGGCAGACCGCATTCCAAATTTGCGCCTCATAAGGCAGCCAAACTAGGCCCAAGTCCCGAAAGGTATCACACACATCTGCCTCATTAGGCGCAGGTTCGAAAAACCGAACTTCGGTAATACTCCGGATGACCTTCTACAAATCAGTTAGGGATTCCAATTAATGCCTAAGTGAGACACTGCCACAGATTTTCGTGACCACAACCAAATTTGGTATTGTTCTGGCATGCCCATCTTTGCCATGCCTAACGTGGGCCTGGTAAGGTAATAGTGAGGCGTGCCTCAGTAAGGCCTGCCTAATTCGGGCCTAACTGATTCTTCGGCATGCTTCACTGTAATTCTAGTCGGGGAGCGGCTGCCAACAAATAACTGATCCCGCAAGCTAAATTGAAGGTGACAATTCCAACACGAGGATAGAAACCTTAGGCTTACAATCTACTGTCTCCGAAATCAAAATGTAGCAATCATAAGGAAGAACGGAAAAGAACTGGTATAAAAAAAAAATACAAAAAACAAAATCAGCTGACAAGCGTTGGAACAGAAGAGGCAGACGTAGGGGCTTTTGGGGACCCTGCTTCGAAGAGGAATGCAAAGCCGTGGACAAAACAATGACCTGACAGCAAGTGAAGGATATATCCGGGAGAATGGAAAAATTTTACTTTGGTTCTATGCTCCGCAACGGAGACTAAACAATGATGATGATGATCACACGATTTAAAAAAAATTAAAAATGTTTGCTTTGAAACTACTGAAGCTTGGGTTATTCGAATAATAGAAAATCTCGAATCTAAATAATGCAAATCAGCTTTTTTGTTTAAGGGGTTACATCTAGTTAGAAGCCCTGAAAAATGAGGTTTTTAATAAAATTTTCCTGAGAAAACTTCTGAATTAATTGTTTTAAGCCTTTGTACACATATTATGGTAACTTTGAATAATATTTAAAAAAAATTTATTTGCAAGAATAACAGTTTTTATAGCTGCTACAGCAGATTTCCAGGAACCCCTCCAAAAAAAGACGTTTTACGGTGACCACTATATCTCCGAAGTGAATTATCTGAAATGAAAAACCCAAACGGATTTGATTAAAGTATTGTATATTCTTGTAATTAATCGAAGGAATAAGCAAAAAAAAATTTATTGACAAAATGGCGGCTTCTCAAAACAAAAAAATCTATTTTTTGCAATAGTTTTGGCCTTAAATTGTGTATAAACAAAAAAATGTTTATCGGTTTTAAAAAAGCTTCGATTAAGTACTAGAAAATATAGTTCAGAAGCCGGTGTAAAAATTTCAGACTAACCGGTTTAGCCGTTTCCGAGAAATCGTGGTCACCGACTTTCAAAACACAGTTTTGAGAAAAACAAGGTTAAACGCCGGCCTGCTAATGTAAAGTGCTCTGACGCGTCGTTACATTTATGCGTATAACTTCAAAAATAATCTTCGGAATGACTTGAAATTTTCATAGTGTTTACTTAAATATATGTATATTACAAAAATGAAATAAAAAAAAAATCGATTTTTTGAAAATTCTAACTAGATGTAACCCCTTAAGTGTTGAGTTTGCTCCAGATACTCGGATATCGAGCATTGCAAATATTTCGATTATTGGTCGTAATTGGTTCATTGCATAATTTGAGGATCTTGAAGATCAAAAATTCTCAATTTTATTTATCAGCATTTCTTTAGTTTTCCAACAATTTATAAACCTTGAAAAAAAAGTCGCCAAAATTGTATCGCCATTGCTTGACATTTGTAAAATTTGAACCATCTTGAGTAAGTCTACCTCTGCACATGTTTTCGATTTCGTACAGTCTTAAAAATAGATTTGAATTGTCAACAAAGAGTTTGTGTTAAATTTTGCGTTAAAGATGGATTCAATGGTGCGAAGATCTTATAAATAATAGGAAACTGTTTCAGTAATGCTACTTTATAGAAAACAGCCGCTTACGAGTGACATGAACACTTCAGAAAACATCGTGAGTCCATCGAGGATGACGAACGTAGGGGCAAGGCCGTTGACATCGAACTTATGAAGTGATGAAAGCATCAATAAAGTGAAAGAAAAGTTCATCAACAAACGCAAATTTACCATCAAAGAGCTGGCAGAGCACTTGAACATTGCTTATGAATGCGTTCAGGATATTTTAGTTTACGCCGTGTTGCTGCAAAGTCGGTCCCAAAAGACCAGAATTTCATGCAAAGACTTTTATATCACCAAAGACATGATTTTCAAGTCTGAATCCGAACCAATATTCACGAAACGCATTATTGCTGGAGACGATATGTGGGTTTATGAATATGACATGCATTCCAAACATCAAGCGAGCGAGAGAAGAGCTCCAAACGCACGAATGAAGCTAAGCCAAAAAAAAAAAACCCAACTTTTTCGCTTAAAAAACAAAGCGATGCTCAAAGTTTTTATGGATTTTTACAATGGTATTATACACCACAAATTTTTGCCAGAAGGTCAGACAGATAGTTTAACTACCATTCGGAAGTGCATAGGTTCGAACAAATAGAAAAAAGTGTTTCCTAATAGCGGTCACCTCTTGGCAACCAAAGACAAATCTCCGAGTGTAATTCTGCCATGAAAAAGCTCTCCATAAAAACCATTTGTCATTCAGGGTCGGCTTAAAACTGGAGGTCCCTCTATTTGTGGAAGAACATCTAGACGCACACCAGGAGGTGCGAGGAGCTCGGCCAAACACTTAATAGAAGAGTACTTACCAATTATTTAGTTTATTTTTATTTCAGACAGTGAATAAAGGCTATTTTTTAGGCCTTATGCGACGTTAATGTCAAGCGATTCGCCAAAAAAGAAAGGATTTGTGGGAATGGATTTTGAATCATGATAACGCACCGTCGCAGAGCGTCCTTATTATCCGTGAGCTTTTGACAAAGAACGAAACGAATACCATCCAAGAGCCATCGAATTCACCTGATATGACTCCCTGCGTTTTTTTTTCTGTTTCCTCGAGTCAACAAACCACTCAAGGAAACGCGTTTTAACAGTCGAAAGAACCAAAAGGAAGTAATGGAAAAATTGAAGACGGCTCTGATGACTATATCGAGTTCCAGAAATGTTTCGAAAATCGGATCAAACGCAGGCATAAGTGCGTTTTGAAAAAACAATTCTTAACCCTCTACCATCTCAAGTTTTAGCGCTTTTGGATGCTGTCAACTAATGTCAGCATTTAAGAGTATTTGCTATATATTTTTTTATTTCTGCTTTAGTTTTAAAAATATTAAATAAAGTTCATTACTCAATTTGCCTTCCTTTTTATTTTTATTTATTTTTTTTTTTTGGTCTTTACATGTTTTTTCTTTTATCGCATAAAACAAGCTATAATTTAAAAATGAATAAAACTATAAGAAAAAAAATAGTTCAGTTAATGACTCGAACTCACTTAGAAATGACTTTTAGCTTTAAATTTGTTCTTTCAAATACAGTTCCCTTAAATGCCGAAAGTCAGCCAATCTGCGTTGGAACAAAATTTCCAAAAAAATCACCGCTGATGATCTTCATAAACCGGTACAATTTGACTTATTATTGACACTTATAAGCCAACAATCAACGAGTTATTGGCAAAATGCAGCCTGCTTTGCTGCGCAAAGTAAAGGGTGTTTTTTTAGAGGTTAGGTTTCCAAGATGAAATAAAACGTATATAATTTAATGTTATGGCCAAGAATTTAGCTTTATTATAAAGATAAGGGTTTGCCATTATGTTTTAAAAATGATTTCGGGCAAGTGGCCGCCGCGGCTGGCTCGAATAAATTCCAGCCGAGAGGCCCAATTTTCGACCACTTTTTGCAGCAATTGGGGCCGTATGTCAGCAATAACGCGCCGAATATTCTCTTCCAAGACGTCAATCGTCTCGGGCTTATCTGTGTAGACAAGCGACTTCACATAGCCCAACAAGAAATAGTCCAGCGGTGTTATATCGCACGATCTTGGAGGCCACGCCACAGGTCCACGGCGCGAGATAATGCGCTCACCAAAAGTTTCCTTCAATAAATCGATTGTTGCGTTGGCTGTATGGCATGTAGCGCCGTCTTGTTGGAACCAAACACATCATTGGACGATGTTGATGTGGACGATATCAACATCGTCCAATTCAGGCACGAGAAAGTCATTAATCATGGCTCTATAGCGCTCTCCATTGACTGTAACATTATGGCCGGCTTCATTTTTAAAGAAATATGGACCACTGATTCCCTCTGCCCATAGAGCACACCAAACAGTGACTTTTTGAGGATGTAAGTGAGCATCATCGCTGAACAAAATTTTCTTCGATGCAAACGTTGTTCAGGTGTAAGTCTATTCATTATGAAATGGCAAACCAAACTGAGCATAAATCAAGTGACAGCTGTCAAAAAGACCATCTACGAAAAAAGAAGTGCCAACTTGAAAACCTAACCTCTAAAAAAAAACACCCTTTATGTGGAAATTGCGTCTCGGCTCCGTGACCGATATCATATTGAAATATTTATGTCATATGACTATTAAACACCTGGCCACACTTTATTTTCATTACGCCTGAAAAACAATCTATTATTTATATGTGATCAGGGGCTTTTACGAGGTATTGAGGAAACGGTCCCTTAGTTTTTTAATTGTAAGTTCTCACTACCCCAGCCGAATATTGCGAACGAAAAAGTAATACAAATAGATTAATTTATAGTTATTAGAAAAAACGCTGCTTAGGTTATGCACAATATTGTTCAAATATACGCTAAATGTCACTTCGGGTAAGGCCGGTGGTGGCGTTGATGGGGAAAATGCTTGCGGTACTGTTTTGGCGGTGTTTATGTTGACAACACTCGGTTGAATTGCAGACAATTGCTTTGGGTTGGAATTACGCTTGGTTGCTTAGGCTTTTACAAGTACGTATGTAGGTTTGTGTGTTTATAAATATACATATATCATAGATATGCATGCACGTCTCCACCTAAATCAATGTGTTAGTGGTGAAGGTTAACATTTATTTTCGGTTGAATTTTCGCAAAACGCTTATTTGACTGATTGCTTTGAAGCTTTTGTCGCATGGCAATTTAAATTATGCCGTGTACGTTTACTTCAGTAATTTTCTCCATTTTTGCAATTACATGTAACATTTTTTTTTTGTATCTCCCTCGCTTGCGTTGCAATGTGCAGGAAAAGAGGCCAACTTTGTTTATTTAGTAACAACCGAAAGTAACATGGAATTGACAATTTAACCGGTATTTGCCGAAGATTGATGTCGTGAATTGGATAGAGATTTCTTTAGTTTACATACTTCAAACAAAGGCACATACAATATAACTATTTATTTTACGTATGTATCAGAGTAGAGAGTAAGTTTGAGGTAAGCCGGGTAGTACACGTGTCGGTGACGATGGCTTGGATTTTTAAACTTGATTTGGGTTAGGGTTATTTTTTAGTTAAACAGCCGAAGTCACTCGCTTAGTTGTGTTTTTCACCACAGCTGATGGTCAAACGTGCTAGTCTATACCTAAAATTTTCATATTTCGGCAGTGCAATAACTTATTTTGATGACGGCGTGATGCGTTGTTGCCTTTGTAGGAAGTATTAATTGAGGCAGCTGAGGCCTCAACGGAAGCTCATATTTCGGGCTAAAGTCTATAAATTCACATATTTTTTTTATGTAATATTTAATGTATTTTTTTATTTTCCCGGGCATGATACTTTTTACTAGAAAGTGGCGTGGAGCATTCCGGAGTTAGGCAACAACGAACTACATCTCAAAGACTATGCGAAGTACCTCGGAGTAATACTGGGCAGTAAATTACTGTGGAAGCACAATGTTAAGGAAAGGGTGAAAAAGTTACTTGGGGTTCATCACCCTCACTAATGCATTGGTACTACACGGCAATGGTCAGACAGATATTGCTGTATCGGGGCCTTGGTATGGTAGACTGCAACAAGAAAATCGACATATTTAATGCCATTGGAAAGGATTCAGCAACTCGCTGCCCTATGCATAGCAGGAGCAATGAAAACCACTCCTACGGCGGCTCTAGGAATGATACTTAGCACACCACTTATTGACCTTATGACGGAAAGTTTTGCAGCGAAATCCGGAACCTTCTGACATAGCTCAATCGGAAAGAAGAGTGCAGGTACTACATAACTCCACGCTTTAATTGGGAGAGAAGATTTCACACTACAATTGGAGAGCGAGGCATGAAACCTGGCCGTAGAACTTTTCACATTTACACAGAAGGCTCTAAGACTTTACACGGAGTGGGAACGGGTATTCACTGTTCCAAACCAGGAATTGGGCAGCGAATCAAGCTATCGGATCAGAACAGTATTTTCCAAGCGGAAGTTTTTGCTATTGGAAAAGCCACAAAAACTGAAAATAACTCAATTATTAATATTTACGCGGACAGTCAAGCAACAAAAAAGGCAATAAGCTCATATTGTATTAAGTCCGAAACGGTCCAACAGAGCAGGGAAGCCATAGAAAGGTTAGCCGCAAACAGAAGGCTGCCCATCGATTGAGTACCGGGTCACAAAGGCCTCGTAGGAAACGAAATAGTAGATGAGAGAGCCAAAAATTCTGCTAGACTACCATTTGAACAAGAGAATGACATACAAAAACCGCTAATATAACTTACAATTAAATGGACGATCGTGTGCGAAAGCAAGCAGACTCTGTGAGCCCAACAGTTTGATGGTCTGGAGGGTATAACAAAAATAGATACTCCTGCGCTGCTTAGGTTCGCTAAAAGCGTTGACATTCCACGTGATGTCTACATAATAAAGGTCAGTCTCCATCTGGTATCGCTAGGGACCAAAAGGTCTATGCGTGGCTTAATGCCAGCCAGGTTAACCTAGATTAACCCAGGTGGAACCCAGGGCCTGAACAAAGAGATTATATTATATATCATTTATTTGAAGCTATAAATTTTATTTGTCTGCGGTTCTATATCCACCTGTCCCTTCCAGGTTTTGGCTTGTCTCAGCTGCCTGCAACTCCCTTGAGTAGTCCAATCCAAAGCAGCTCTTGTGATGTCATCCAGGGGTTTACGTATGGCCTATCCACTCCCATTTGCGACACCGTACTTCGGGGAGGATGGGTATTTATTTAGTAATATCCCATAGGTCAACATTGACTTATGTTTTTAGGTCGCATAATTTTACGTAGCCAGCGATTAAGGGGTTACATTCGTCCAGAATTTTCAAAAAATCGATTTTTTTTACAGATTCTTACTCTTTATAGTTTTAGGCGTATTTCTGTGGAAGTCGATTGTAAAAATTCTCCATAGATACAAAATTATGGTAAAAAACTTAACTGCCCGATGAGAGTTCAATGCCCACTGGTAGCTGTCCTTCGTTTGAGGCAACTGGCCGTTACTTTCGTACCCTTTCAGCCTGCCGGTTCTTTTGTTATTCTAAAGTATGATGCAGAGAGTTAATTAAGAATGGAAAGATTGCTTGGAATAACAATTGGATATGAGGGGTACCACTATTGTCTCGCAGAAAATTCGACCGGCAATTGCTTACTGATCAGAGGGGCATATAATAGGAAGCTGGAATGGAAGTAAGTTAACAAAATAAATTAAAAAATTCATTTTAAGTTATTGCTTTAAATGCGCGCGATCTTGAGCGAAATGTGCTTAAAAATTTAAACTCGAATCTACTTCTTCTGGCACGGTCTGCATGATAACTCATACAGTTTTTAATATTTTTGTTGCGGTTTTTTTTTAATATTCGAAAGTGTTTTAAGTGTGTAATTAAAGTGTGTTTACGACGTAAAACGCATACATTTTTTAAAATGACGTAAATAGCAAAATTTTTGGAAGTTCAAAAATCCGGCTCGACAGACTATAACTACAACTTTATTTAAAAAACTTTTTCACTTCTTACAGATCCATCAACATTTCAAGGAGAAATTATATAGACCGTGGAGCAACTTTTTTTTCATTGTACTTTGGGTCACGTCATTTTTTATGTACTAATTTTTGAAAAGAAAAATTAAACTGCATTTTTTTATAAAGTTTAAGTACTAATACTCGTAAACAATGTAAAAATTTTTTTATATTAATTTTTATTGTTATCCCTTCTAAAAACAGTTTCTTTTGGCGCTTCTGGGCCCGCTCGTGTTCAGGTTCCACGTCTCACAACCATATAGTACCACCGATTTTACGTTGGCTTCGAAAATCCACAACTTCGTACGTCTGGATATGTTCGCAGATCTACATACTCTATCCAGCATACCAAAGGCGGAACGTCCTTCTATATGCGATTGCGAATTTCTGTTGCTGATTCGCCAATTTTTGTTACAATGCCACCGAGATAGTAGAATTCGTTTACTACTTCTAAGGAGGGTGCTGGTGATCTGAATAGCTTGGGTTTCGTTGGTGTTAATGCACGTACGTTTTATTTAGACAATATTGATTTTAAGTCCTGTTTGAGCTGCAAACGCGCTGATATAGGCGAGTATTTGTGCGCCATCAGCCGCGTAGTCCAGTTCTCTCGATGTCCATTCGGGCCCCACGCTGTGCCTCTATTCTCCATCGTTTACTAAAATTTATTAAATTTAAGTTCGGTTTCATATAAATGCAATTTATATTTAAGCTCTTTTTTATAAAATTAAAGCAGTGAAGCTCAAAATGTTCCAAGTCGAAACGCATTTGGTGTGTGTGAATGCAAAATTGCTTAATGTAATAGAATTTTACATACATATGTATGTATATCCTGTACTCCTTCGCAAGGATTAGAACAAGATTGTACACTAACAACGCTAATCACACACTCATAAATTATAGTAGTAGACAGGGTAGGAGCGTCAAACAGCTATTTCCGAAATCCAAGAGAATAACAACAAGAGAACAGAATTACGAAAAGTCCTCTGCAACAACATAATACATATGACAACAGTAAACTTAGTCGCAGAGCTGCATGTATACATACTCGTACATATGTGCATATTTAGCAACATCATAAAACACAGCGGGTTCGCTAAAGCTGAACACAGACGGAAAACAAATCCAAACAATCGGTTGAAACTCATTTTGCCGCACACGTGTGAATTCGCTGACAATTTTAGTGTCACGCGTGTGGTAAAGAATTTTCCAATAAGAGGTGTTATTTTGATATTCAAAGAAAAATTATATTTTTTTTATATAAATGATCGCATGTTTATTTCATTATAAAGAGGAAGGTATGCCGTTAATAGTGGAAGATAACATCAGACAAATGACCACCACGACCACGCTTACGGAACAATATGCTTTTCATGAAATTTTCCATAACCGAATTGGAAAGTGGCTGCCCTATGTTCTCGATAGCCTCACGAATTCCATCTTTGAGGTCTTTGAGCTGTTGGTGTAGACCTTCTCTTTCACGTGGTCACAAGGTGAGCAATTGTGATCACCTCTTCGATGTTATCTCCCGTAGAAGATCAATGGTTTCGTTGCTTGTATGGCACGTAGCCCCGTCTTGTTGAAAATAAATCTTGTCCAGATCAATACTATCCAATTACGGCCATAAAAAATTGGTAATCATCTCTCGATAGCACAATCCATTCACCTGTATTTTGGAAAATTGTTATTGGAAAATCCTATATTTATTTGAGTATGAAAAGAAGGGAGGAAAAGAAGTTGAAAAAATGCGTCAATTTGTGTGCAGGACTTAATGTTGTCATTTGTCCGGTCATGTGTACACTTCAAAATTTCAAAAGAAATGAGAAAAACCGTCACCTTCGGCACACACACGAAACCGATTACAAGTTGAGAAAATTTCTTTTCACTTTTCGATCGGGTTTGCCAACAGCGCCACACGCGCATCAATCTGGTTCAACCGATTGTTCGGATTTGTTTTCCGTCTGTGCCCACCTTAAGAGAATGGCCCAGCAACGAAGCTCCGGATTCTGGCAGAATATAAGCAAGAATATTTTTATGTATATGCGCATTACACTGTACACACCCTGCAAGGCAAGTGCTTCACTAGAACTTACTGGACCAACACTACATAGTAAGATTTGAGAGTATCAGAAAAGTAACCGCAAGCAAATCACACTTTTTACTCATTGCGTCCGTTCTGTGAGTTGCTACTAAAATTGTGCTAGAAGCTGATTGGATGCCATATTTGGAATGCAATACAACTGTAAATAACATTTGAATTTAAAGAGTTTGTACAGTATCTCACTGAAGGTCCACCAAGCTGCAAACGAAATATCGGTTTACCAAATTAGCAAAATAATATAAAATGAATGTACAATTTTAATTACGGCCTTGTGCTTAATTTATTGGAAATAATATTTAAAGTTCGGCAGGCAAAAACAAAATATGCAAACAAGATAATGCAACTTCAGATATTTATGTTTGTGGGCACTTCCTTACTTTTAGGCCACCGGGATTACTCAGTAAATTACATAGCTGATGAACTGGCGCGTCAAAGCCCCTACTTAGTGGCATTCTTCGTGTAAGTAAAATGTGTAATATCAAGAAATTTGAGCTGCAAAAGATTTCTAACTATATGGATAAATACAAGGTAGTACAGGGACCTTCTGAAACTCACAGAATCAAGTCTGAAAGATTTGGTAAGGGGCACTGCCCGTTGGAAATACATGCACTGAGACTTAATATAGCTTTGATTTCCTTCGCAAGTAGCTAATTGGTGAATGGTGAAGTGGTGTTAGCTCATCATCTAGATACCACCTTGATCGAAAAGTTTCCGGAATATATACAGACAATTCAAAATACATATTTATGGTACTCTTCAGCAGTCTTTGTGAAGGTTTCAACATTTCTTCAAACACTTTATCTCCAACTTATTTGAAAAATGTAATTAATTGATATTCCTTCTAATATATTGTATATCTACGTAAATGCACCATCTCGACATTGGTGTATTTTTCTTACAGGCATACATACACTCCCAGTGCCTTAATCAATTTGCCTAAATAAAGACAGAAAATGTAAGCTGAAAGCAACCCTTTTAGAGTATCGCTGGCAATAATTTGCCAAATATTTTAGCGCGTAAGAGGAAGAGATGTGTGAATGACATGCTGTCACAGAGAATAAGGACACTTCTAAATATGTGAGACCTAACTTTAAAGTGCTTACTATCATACATATATCACAACCTTGCAGACGCAGCACCGCACCATGGAATAAACGAGTCTATTCAGATAAATGTATTTATGTGGGTTTTAAAATGCGTAAGCCAATGGGAGTAGGAATGTGCAAATGTAGCGGTATTATTTTTGTGTAAAACTGTTAAATTTTTAGCACGATCAGATATCAATACCGTTAGATGATTCTATCAATGAAAATACCTGATTAAGTTTCTTAGCTCAGTCATAAAATAAAATTAAAAATAATAATAAGTGACAAAAAAATGTTTTATTAACCAGTCAAATCATCAAAAAGAAAATAAAAAAACTTATAAAGAAAATGTGAAATAATAAAATATAAAAATAGTCAAAACTGAAATAAAAAAATAGACCAAAAAAAAATAAAAATAACAAACAATAGATAAAATTATCAAAAATATTCTTGTAATCGACGTAATCGAAGAAGAAACTAAAAAATTTTAAAAAATTAAATTAAAAATAAATTACCATTAAAAAATTAAATAATAAATAAAATAATTTTAAAAACTATTAGTCTTAATTAGAAACAAAAATGGAGAATTATCGTTAAGTTTGATTTTGATTGAAAAGTATTTTAAAATTATCAAAATTATTAAAAAAAAATTCCTCGAAAGTATTGAAAGGAAATAAAAAATGCGCAAAAATCATGGGAAGAAAGTTTTTTTTAAAATTATTAGTTAAAATTTTTAATTAAATTTTTCTTAAAAATCTTTAAAAATAATCAAATCTAATTAAAAATAACCGAATATGCTTACAACTAATCAAAAATACCAAAAAAAATTGAAACTAAATAGAAACAAAAAGAACAATCTGAAGAATAAAAAGAATAAAAAAAAATTGAAAAATATTTAAAAATAACCAGAAGTAATTAAAAACCTAAAAAAAAAAATAATTAAAAATAATTCAAAATATTAAATTTTAAATCAAAAAATTTAGAAAAGAATCTAAAATAATTACAAAACTTTAAAAACAATAAGATTTAATTCAAAAGAATCGAAAAGTTTTAAATAAAATCAATATTCAAGAAACAAATGCAAATAACAAACAAAAACTTCATAATAGTATAATAAAAAAAGTATTCAAAATATTCGATATAAATAATTAAAAACATTAAAGGAATTTAAAAAAAATAATTGTTTATTAAAACTAATAAAAACATCTAAAACTACAAAACGAAATTAAAAATCATTAAAAATACAAAAATAATTGTAAATAGTCAAAAAACCAATCAACAATATGTACGGAGAAATTTGAAAAAAAAAATCAAGAAAATTTAAAAATATTCATATAAAATCAAAGCTAATAAGAAACAACTAAAAATAATTAAAATAATAAACAAAAGTTGAAGCATAAATAATGAATATTTAAAAAAATAATATTCAGAAAATTACCATAAGTAATTACAAGCAATCAAAAATATTTAAAAAATATGCTTATATTAAGTTGAATTTGAAAAATAAAAATAAAGGGTCTCTGAAAACTGTCGCCCAGATGACTGTAGTGAATAATTCCTAGGCGGTACATTTTTTATGCCATCTTTGGCATTTCTCAAGTAGACAGATGTACACCTTTACACGATAGAACAGCGCATTAAAATGATTGAAATTTATCCAATCAGTCCATAAGTTCGTGCGATCAACAAGTGATTTTAATCGCGAATAGAAGCAAGTGTTGTTAAAAAATAAAATGGAATCTTCAAACGCGTATAAGAGGCATATTTTGTATTTTTTATAAAAGTGATAAAAATACAACAACTGCTGCTGCAGAAGTAAACACTGTTCACGGAGAGAATACCGTGAGTGCAAGGACTGACTGTGGTTTTCAAAATTTCGAAGTGGTAACTACGACGTGGAGGATGCCCCGCGCGCTGGTCATCCTGAAGTCTTTATCTCCGATGCCTTGCTCGAACTCGTGGAAGTTGAGCCAAATTTGACTGTCGATATGATAGCTCAGAGGCTTAATTCATCGCATGCAACAGTTCATAGGCACCTGGTTCTGTTGGGAAAGGTTTCAAAGCTGGGAAGATGGGTTCTGCATAGACTTTCCGTCGCCAACCTTCAGCAGAGAGTAAAATTGAAAATCAAGATTGAAAATGAAAGTTTTTTGAACCGTATCGTTACTGGTGATGAAAATGGGTCCTTTGCAATAATCCTGTTCGCAAGCACCAATGGTTAGATAAAGATGAAACACCAGAATCGACCCCTGGAGATGGCCTTCACCCCAAGAAGACTCTACTGTCTATTTGGTGACATATGGTATTATGAACTTCTGGAACCAAACCAAATGATAACTGCTGATTATTATTCCCATCAGCTATCAAACCTGAATGAGGCACTTAACAAAAATCGACCATCTTTAGTGAATAGACGCAAAGTTGTGTTTCACCACGACAACGCAAGACCACATATCGCAGGCAGACATTAGGCAAGCTGAACGAGCTCGGATGGAAGCTAATGCTGCATCCACCATACTCTCCAGATATTGCACTTTGTGATTATCACCTTTTGCGCGGACTTCACTCCCATACAAGTAACAAGAACTACTCCTCAAAGGAAGCTATAAAAAGGGATATCGAAGCGTATTTTTGCTCGAAGGACAAACATTTTTTTGAGCAGGGAATTAAAAATTTGCCTAAACATTGGGAAGACATTGCAAATAATGAAGGAAAATATATTATTGATTAATAAATGCCTTAAACATCTTTTGTATTAATTTTAAAACCACCTTTAAAAAACGCACGAGCTTATGGACTGACCTGATATTATAAAAATGGTCGCTCTACAAGTACAACATATCGCAAAATTAGTGTGTTTTTTTTTGTGTGGAAATAATCGTCCGAATATGTTGGTAATTTCAAGCAACTGCTTCTGTCGAGAATAAATAAAGGACTCGTGACCAAAGACTGGACGTTCTGCTGAAAATATTGCTGCTGTAGCGCAAAGCATTGTGGATAGCCTGCAACATCGAATTCGCGACATTTTCAACAATTACGCATTCATTAATCGACTTGTTGACGGATTTTATCTGTAGGCGTTTTCGGACCAAAATACCTGCAAGTTACATTCGGGCAGCTTGCGATTCATTTCTGCACCATCTCAAGGCCATAGTCAAAGCAAAAGGTGATCATTTGTATTACTTTCACACATTTTTTACTTTTAATTAAATAAACGTAATTTTCCAAACTAAATTTATGGCCTTTTTAATTGGTTACATTTCGAGTGCCGGACCCTGTATGTACGTGTATGTGTATTTGCCACTAAACATAATTTTCAAACGCCAACTGCAATATCATTTACGCTTAATTGTGAATATCGCTACTGTAATTTTTCGGTCATAAAGCGGCTGAAGGCTGCAGATTGAACTCCAATTATTCAGGCATGTAACATATATAAGTACGAGTAGATCATCATGGGCTTTTTTACAGTCTGCTAAGTCATCGAACGCTTGAGTAAAATTCTCATAAAAATCAACCGGCGCTCCAAAATAATATCGCCTTCCTTTTAATTGTTGAAATATCTAAGATGCGCATCAAAGCTGGTAAAATGTCCCTGCCTAACCGGCGCTGATGTATGAGCCTCACGAATACTTTTATTATTAACACAATGCGGCTTTCTCTTTGGAGAAAGCAATTTAAGTGATAAAGACTCAAAAAATACTAATTTGTGCTTGTTTTAATATCGATTCTCGCGGAAATATATAAGTAACATAAGCTCACTTTGAGCCAAAAGAACTCTTCAACCTCCACTTTGTATGCTGTGAATGTTGCCTAAATCTAGTCGGCAAGCATAGCACTCAAAACTCATCTGCAAGTAACAGTGTGTGCATGTTTACGTGTTATACGCTTGTCTCTAAGGCCACTCATTCATTCACAACGTACGTCAAAATATCATTTTCCCGTTTACTTACGCCTTCAAAGTCGCTATTGGATTTTACGATGGCACTTTTAAGCGAAAGTTTACCAAAAAACTAAGCAAGTGTTTCATACACAGACGACAAGCGATCAAAGGGGCTATGTATAATAATCGTATATCATACACACACATACTCTAACACACTCATGCATACATGTATGGTAACAACTGTAGCAATAGCTCGTAAAACGCACTTCATCGGTTAACAACATCAGCCAGCAATAACGGCGAGTACAAGCATCAGAAAGGCTCATACCAAATGAGTAAATGGTAAACGAGTGCGCACAAAAACAAAACAAAAAACAAAAAAAGTCATATATCCACTTAGAATTTACTATTAAACCAAGCACCCTTAGAATTCGCGCACTAAGCTGATATATAATACATACATATGTATATGAACAAGCAGGATTTCGTGAATGACATGAAGCGCATACCTATTTCTGGAAAACCATCTACACACAAATTCATGTACGTGCATGTGTGTGTGTATATTTATTGGGAAATTCTATATTTATGCAGTGTCACACAAATAGCAGTACTTCGCGCCCTTAAAATATATTAATCAATAATCCAGTAGTAATCGCAAGCACATATCCTTTTCTGACATGCTTGGAGAAAATACACAAACAGAACTTTCCAAACAAATTTAAATTTGCATAGCTTTTACAAAAATTAAACACTGTAGCATTCAAATCATACATTCTAAGCTGATTTACTGAAAATTACATTAAAAATATTCCCAATATTTGAAAACTCCAAACTACTTTAAAACAATAGTCAGCCCAATTAAACTCCCTTGACGGAGCTCAATCGAAACAACAGTTCGCTTAACTTACGCATCCTTTTTTTTTTTTGACGCCACCTGATAAAAGGTAAACGTCGAGATCTAAAACTATTTGGAAACATTAAGAATCGCTCTTCTGAATGAGATGAAAGAAGTATACTATCATAAATCGTTAAAACGGAGCGGATAAAAGCATATTAAGTGCTCCAAGTTCAGTCCAGTGCTCCAAAACAAAATAAAAATAAAAACAATAAAATAAAATGCTTAAGAAAATTTCTGCGCAAAGTATTCTTAGCAGTTAAATTTTTTTCATGACACGCGTTTTTTCCTTGATTCCATATCTAACTAACTTTCAGGAGGGCCTCTTTTCAGTGGCTTCAAAATAAGGTGGTTTTTCTCAATTTTTTTTCGAGGCGAAAAAAGCTACACACAGGAATAATCTTTTGCATTTATCTGAAAGCATGATTGAAGAGTAATAAACAATTTTTTAACATAAATAAAAAAACAAAATGGCGGACATATGAGGGATCTCGCACAGCTTCTCGGTGCGCGCTAGTAAAACAGCGTGTAAGATTGCGGTCGTAGTTTTCACCTGAAACACAAAAGAAAAATATCGTCTTATTCAGAAGGGTTTCCCGCATATAATAGACTACTCTCGTATAAAAATATGAAAAAATGAACACACAATTATCTATCGAAAAAAAGTCCTTTTTTGCGCTATTTTTTTCAAAAAAGGTGTTAAATAACATTAAAAAATGATTTTTGTTTTGTATTTTGTTAGTTAATTAGCCGCGCTTTTTAATTATATTTATATAGATTATCGGTTTGAAACGATAACTTTCGCTGTTTTTTTTTACATCTTACACGCCATTTTCAAAAACATGGTTTTGAGAAAACGTGTTTCAAAGTTTTCAGAAGGTAGACGACTCGCCTGACGAGGGACGGTACACAGGCCTGTAACTCCGAAATCACTTTGAATTCCGCTATAAAATTTTGAGGGCATATTCTCCTACAATATATCTGTCGATTGCAGTAAAAAAAAAATCGGTTTTTTGAAGCCGACTGGTAAGAGGCTCCCCTTAAGTGGTCTAGAATTTTCAAAAAATCGATTTTTCTGTTTTTTTACATTTCGAAAGTAAGGGCTTTTAAGAATATACTGTCAAATTTTTGAAAGGATATTCCAAGTGTTTTCGATTATACAGCCGTTTTAGCAGATAGAGTCAGATTCGTCACGCGGCGGCATCAATGGTCGCATTATTTACTCTCAAAACTTTAAAATCAATTATCTCAAAACTACTTTTCCGTCCTGGCGTTGTCAAAAAAAAACAAAACCATTCAACCGAATTGTTCGAAATTTTAATCTGTTGTTCACAACACCAATAGCTATCGCCTGATGATTCTAGTACATATTATTATTTTAATTATTTCGTATTCTTTTGATTAAAAAACTGAAAAAAAAACGATTTTTAGAGTGTCAAATTCAAAACCGCGCTATTTTGTAAATTTTTTTTTTGTTGTGTTTCTTTATTCTAGTACGGAACATTGCTACAGTCATACTGATTAATAATTTTTTTGGTTTTCGTGTTTCAGATAAATAGTAGAGCCAAAATGGACAACACCGTCCAGGTCAAATTTTTCGGCAGGATCAACTGAAAATCAACTGATTAAATGGCACTGAATTTTAAAAATTTACATAAAAAAAAATGTTTGTTTATTCTTTTTGTATGTAAAAGAAGTTAAATAAAAAGTCCTAATTTAAGTATTCTTTTTCATTGTTTTTATTGTAAAAAAAAATTCCTAAAAATACCTTAAATTTTCGAGCTCTCGACCACCGGGTCGTCCTAAACGATTTGACAATTGTTTTTTTTTTTTTGTCTACAATATTTGCCGTTTGCACTAACGATTGTGCTATTCAAAAACTTGACATACACTTAACAGCTGTTTTCTTCTATTTATTTAGACTGATAGAAAGTGGCGAATTTGCCAAGTTAAATATCAAAATGAGCGAATAACGCAAAGAAGATTAATGAAAAGATATACCAGCCAGACTGTTAAATTCAATTTCGATTGTTTTTTTTTTTTTTTTTTTTCAATTATATTTGCAAACAGAAAGTAAAATAAAATAACTATTTATTTGAAATTAATATTTACTCCATACTTTTTGTGAATTTTGCTTTAGGATATCATCGACAGCTCTTGAAGGGAGCCACCGCCAGAGCTGAGCAGCTCAATCAAAAATTTCGTTTAAAGCTTGCCACTCCACTTGTATCATAGTGAACCTTCCTCACCTTTGCGCAGAACATTAAAAGGTTGATTGCCTCTGCTATGCAATGAATGCTACGGCTACCAGACGACCGGCTCATGGAAATTCCCTATTGCTCGCCTACAAGTCGTAGATAGCATCAAGTTGCAAAAAATCGCCATTCAGTTATAACCAATAATACAAAATTAAAATTTAGCATTGAATAAGCTTGAAGATTACAAGATTTAGCCATTTTTCCATCGAAATCGCTATCATTCTGCAATTTCTAATACTCGTATGACTGTCAAGCTTAGAAATGAGGTCCTCAGTCAATCTGGAGTTAATACGAATAGTTTTTGGAACACCGCTGCAGCCAAATGGAAAGGGTTGTCTACATTCAAGACGCCGATCCACTGTCTGAGGGATAACTGCCCACTCTACATGCGACAAATCATAAGCCAAATACTCGAAAGAGGTATTCGCGCTTTATTAATAACTTTTTGATAACGTAAATTTACCGTTTTAATTAAAAAAAACTAATTCTTTTTTTCTCATCTGTGAAAAGAATATTTTCATGGCCGTTGACCGCGTGCTACCGAAGAAGCTTGTTGCATCTGTCGAGTCTAATTCCTTTCAAGTGCGTCGTCAAAGTTGATCAATTGAGCGACGGAAGCTTTCACGTGAAGATCATCACTAATTACTCTTGACATGAATCTGGTCGATACATTAATTTCCCTGGAAATAATTTCTGCCTTCTAAGGGGATTTCTGCGAACTCTTTCTCGAACGACTTTATGGGTACACTGGTTCGTACCTCTTGAGGAAGACCACTTCGTTGACGGTCTGTCATTTCAGGCATTTGGAAAAAATGATTGCTCGTGCGGTTAACAAGTATTCTCGTAATATTAAGTCTTTTTCAGCAATTCGTAAATCCCACTTACGCTTTTACCACTCTTACGGAATCCAGTAACTGTAATGCGATTTTCCTTAGCTCCCCACTCCATTGTTAGCAAACGAAAATTGCCACGAAACTGAGTATAAACCATGAGTAGACAGTGCATACGAGCAAAAGCAAAAATAACTAAACCATTTTTCTGGAAATTTGTTCTCGCCGTATACATTGTAAAATTTGTCGCAAGACTAAGTAGTTACGATAGAAAACAGTTAAAACTTAAAAGTGTTGCCAGCCTTATGTTGGCATTAAATGTCTTATACGAGTATAGTGATGATATGTTTGCATATAGCAATTAAAGGAACAATTCATAATAATATAGTCATATAATGAAACTGCGGTCTCGGTAGTCTAACGTAAGTGCACTATCCTGCAAAGGTTGTGGGTTCAAATCACACGTCCTTGCACTTTTCTAAATTTACCTACTTTCAATGTTTCTAAAACAAAACAAAACAATCTCATTCTTCAAACCCAAAACCCTTATCCATTCCATCCTTACCCCCGCACAATAATCATCGCATTATTTGCATTGTGGCTGCTAAACCAAGCAAAAACAAACAGATACACATTGCATCAGTGGCGCCAGCAAGATAAAGCGGGCAACCGCGGTAATAGCGCAAACTCACCTGGTTTAGCGCAGTCCTCAACCATCTGTGCGATCCTTCGTCAGAAAAATGTGAAACACAGATGGCGCTCCAATCAGGAAATAAGGCGTTGTTCTTAAGTAACGACAGGTGGGCATTTCCAC
This sequence comes from Anastrepha fraterculus, assembly GCA_037575425.1. NCBI lineage: Eukaryota > Metazoa > Arthropoda > Insecta > Diptera > Tephritidae > Anastrepha > Anastrepha fraterculus. Next base: position 23,594 of record JAYXIM010022806.1, read on the forward strand.
CACTTAGGACTGGTAGCGGCAGGCTAATTACCTACCCTGCCTGTATTTTTCATATGATTTTAAGAGACATGGCGATTTCGATTTTGTTCAAAGTGATTTAGTAGCTTCGAATCTTTCTATTATTTGTTATGAAAACATATGTATGTAAACACTGATAAATATCTAAAAGAATTCTAAAAATTAATTGAATCACCGAAGGAAATTCGAACACAAATCACAAGCGCTGTATGTCCATATGTAGCTTCATCCTCCGCACAAAAACATTAAGAATTTGCAAATGTCCTTCCATCGCAGCTTTCAGAACAAAATACTTACACAAATACATATGAAAAGCTGAAACAGGGAAAACCGTTTATGCAATATTTGTGAGGGGATCAACTGAACCGAAAGCACTTACGTATATTATACACATACATGCAAATTCAATTACAGATGAATTTCCAAAGTAAATATTAATTCTAGCTTACCATAAACGAGCTGGTACATACACACGAGCATCATAAAAATAATTCTTCCCTGACCACACTCTCGAAAAGTAACGTATAAAGTGATATAAAAGAAACAAAAATAAACGTTGAACTGAAAAGTGAAAATTCCAATTTAAAATGCAATATGAAAAATCATCATCTGCATAGCGTCTGTGGGTTGCCAAGCAAACCGCAGCAGGGCCAGTTATTGCGATGTTGGCGGCATAGTTGAGCGCACTTTTTGAAGTTAACGGCTGGCAATCGAAGTTTACATTTCCACTCCGACATGTGATAGCTAAATAAATTATTTGATATATATGTATGTAGGTATGTACATATGGACATAATTACATCCAGCTGTATTTGAATATCCGAATATGTAATTGAAGTTATGGATGAGATGTTTGGGCAAGGGAAAAGTTTCTGTTATGAAGTGAACTGATACAAATTGGCTCACATTTCAGCTTTGGCCACGAATAAAATCAAGTTTATATTTTTACATAATTGAAAATATTACACAATGCGGAAACTTCAGTTGAAGTGGAAAACTTTTTAATTTACAATTAACGCTTTTTAAAATGATTTTGCTGGCGCAGAGATATTCATCATTTGAGAAAATGCAGAAACGGAAAAACTTTGAAAAATTGTTTTCCCAAATAATTATAGGTATGAGAATAAGTTTCGCGTAAAAGAGATGTCGCTGATGATACTATTTTTGTGTTCGCTCTAGTACTATACTGGTGATTTGAAGGTGTATATGTAAGGTCTTGTCAAAAATGTCTACGTTCGTCCCGAAATAATAGCATTTGCGGGAAATCATACTTCATTATTAACTTTTAAAGAAACGTGCAGCTGAAACGTGCCGTACACTATTAAATATTTACGACAATCACACTCCATCAAATACAACTTGTAAAGAGTGGTTTCAACGCTTCCAAAGTAGCACTTTCGACGTGACTGATAAAGATCGCGAAGGGCACCGAAAAAATTCGACGATACTCAACTACAATAATTATTGGATGAAGGCTCATGTCGAACCCTTGATGATATGTCTAAAAAGTTGGATGTTGACTGATCAACCGTCGGTTAACGTTTTCACGCGATGGCAATGGTCCAGACGACATTTGGTGATGTGTGAGATGCTTCTTAAACGGTAGAAAAGAAAGGGGTTTCTGCATCGCAATGGCTAGGGGTTGAAAAATAGATCTATTATGATAACCCTAAGCGTTGAAAAAGTTGGAGTCAGACCTGGCAGACAGCGAAAAAAAAATATTCATGCTTCAAAGGTTATGTTGTGCATCTGGTGGGATCAGAAGCGTGTCATCTATTATAAACCATATGAAACCATCACTCACGATCGTTACCGACTGCAATTAATGCGTGTGAATTGAGCTCTTAAAGAAAAGCGGTCAGAATGGGACGGTTGGCATGACAAACTGATGTTGCTGCATGACAACGCCAGGACACACATTGCTAAATCGGTTCAGATATATTTAGGGGAACTGAATTGGGAAATCTTACCCCACCCGCCGTATTGCACCGTCGGATTACCATCTGTTCCGATCAATACAGTCAGCCTTTATTGCAGAGCGGTTCACATCTTACGAGAGCATCGCAAACTGGCTCATTGAATGGATGAAGCCACAAGAACTTGAATTTTTTGTCAGAGGAATCAGTCTGCTATCTGAAAGATGGAGTAAAGTTGTAGCTTCCAATGGCACATACTTAAAATACCGAGTTGTACCTTATTCTGTAGCTGCCATCTTTATTTTTAATGGGTCCGAACACTTTCCTTAAAATTTTCCTTTCGAAGTTTGCAATAAGCGCACTGTCATTAATTTTCATAGTCCACACCTCGCAACCATATGTCAAAATTGGTCATATAAGAGTTTTATACATGGCCAGCTTCGTAGATCTAGATAAAAGACGAGACCTGAACAAACCAAGGTGTGACTAGTACGCTCTATTGGCGGCGTTGGCGCGATCTTTGACTGCGGGTGTTGGTTACCGCTAGAAGTGAACATAACACCTAGATATTTAAATTGTTGCACCGCTTCAAAAGTATATGCACCTGCGATGAATAATAATATGAAGATTCTGTGCATTTGTGTGCCGTCTTGATTTCAGCATGTATTTCGTTTTACACTCGTTAACGAAGAGGTCAATATCGTTGACAATTTTGTCAATTTTTAAAAAGATTTCATTTAAGTCGTTCGCGTTCCTCGAAAGAATGGCGATATCGTCTGCATAGGAACATATATGCGTTGTTTTAATTAGTAATGTACCACCTTTGTTGACTTCTTTTATAACAAAATGCAGCACAAATTGAATATGGCAGAGGATAGTACATCACTTTGTTTGACACCAGATTCAATTGCGAATGAGTGTGTGAGCTTCCCTTGAATGATTACTTTTGCTTTTGTTTCCGTGAGCATAACGATGATTAGCCTTATAAGTTTTGCTGGAATAGGGTTTGCTTGAGTATTTTTTCAGTATTCATTGACGTTTCATCAGGCAAAGACTTACCCCTCAACAACGTTTACAAATCGTAAAATTGTATTACAAAAATCGACGCTCTGTGAAAAGTGTCCATCGTGCGCTCAGGTCAACTTATGGTGTGAGGCGATGAGGCCCATTTTTTGCTTAATGGCTACGTCAATAAGTAAATTTGTCGTATTTGGGCTGAAGAGCATCCCGAAGCCATTCAAGAACAGCCATTACATCTATTAAAAGCAGCCTATGGGCTGGGGGAATCAGCGACCCATACTTTTTCACAATTACGTTCTGGACACTGTTGCAAGTTAAGCTCCTAACTATCCAGAATAGACCCCGACATACTAAACATATGTCCGGCATGTGAAGGCACCTCGCACGACACTAACCACCTTTTCATATGCCCCATTAAACCCACTCATCTAACACCCCTCTCCGTTTGGACCCAACCTGTCGAAACAGCAAGTTTCCTTGGCCTATCATTAGATGAGCTAGACGAAGACGAACAGTGATTTACGCTACACTGATAAAGCAAAATTACTGCTATAACAACAATAACAACCCATATTTGTTCAAATACCAGGCTAACGCCAATGTAAATGGCGAATGCTACCGGGCCATGATAAACGGATTTTAGATGCCAAAAATTGAAGCCCGTGATCTGCACAACATTTCGTTTCAACAAGACGGTACTACTTTCCATACAGCCCGTAAAACAATGGATTTACTGCGTAGTCGCTGTGGCGAGCAATTCATTTCTCGTCTCCAACCAGTGGATTGGCCACCAATGGGTATGTGTAATCTCACCTTCAGACTTTTATTTGTGGGAGTATGTAAAGCCTAAAATCTTTGTGAATAAACCAGCTTCGATTGAGGCATTGGAAGCCAACATTACTCAAGTTATTCACGAGATACCGACCGAAGTCCTCCAGTTGGTGTTTATGGCTGGCCGATTTACGGCGCAGTTGCAGCCGGCATTTGAAAGGGATTATCTTTAAAAAATAAATTATTGTACCTAATCATAATAAATAAATAAAAATAAATAAAAAATAAATGTCATGAATGATTCTACATAAAAATATTAAAGTTCGGCCAATCACTTAAAATTTTTGTTTGCTTTATTTCAATTATAATCGGATACCTCAAAATAGGTTACACTTAAACTATTATAAAATAAAATTAATATGAAGAATATATAACAAACTATTTAAAAAAACTTAAAAAAAAATTTAAAATATTACAAGCATTTTTTAATGATTTCTGAGAAAAAATATTGAAAAAACAAAATATCTTAGAAAATATCACATATTTCTTAAAAAAATAATTTGGCCGTTTATAAAAAAAAATTTATAATTTTTATTAAGTACATTTTTCAAATTCGTTCATTTTAAAAATTAAATATTTTGGAAAAAAAGGAAAATTAAATAATTAGTGTTACTTGTTTTTACAAATTACGTATCTTTTGAAAAAATAAAATTTGAATATAACTAAAAATCTAAAAGTTGAACATGTACACGTTATTCAAAAACAGTTTGGAAATTTTTAAAAATAATATAAATGGCTTCAAAAAATTTAAATTTATTTTTTAAAAGTACTAAGTGTAAAAAAGCATTGAGTATTGAAAAATAGTAATAAGAGTTTTTAACAAACTACACATTTAAAAAAACATCTTTCTAGAGCAAATTTTACTATTTAATTATAAAGTCATATCTTAGTGGTCGTACGTTCTATGTCAATGAAAAAGATGGGTCTTCAGAGTTGTACTCAATTAATGCTGGAGTTCCTCAAGGGAGCGTATTAGGTCCCGTTTTATACACAATATTTACCGCTGACCTACCGATTAACAGTAACATAGATGCTGCAACATATGCTGATGATACAGCTTTTATTGTCACAAACTGTAATCGTAATGACGCATCACTTCACCTACAACAACAACTGAATGTGGTTGAAAAATGGCTAATGAATTGGAAGATGGAGGTTAACACTCAGAAATCTGTTCAGATAACGTTTACTTTGAGAACCGGGAATTGTCCTCCCGTATTTTTGAATGGCTCTACCATACCTGAAAGTGAAACTGTCAAATACCTCGGAGTACATTTGGAACGAAGAATGACCTGGAAAACCCACATTAAAGAGAAACAGAAACAACTCAAGCTTAAAACGAAAAAAATGTACTGGCTCTTAGGCTCGCGATCACAACTTAGTCTCGAAAATAAAGTACTGCTCTACAAAGCTATCTTAAAGCCAGTATGGACATATGCAATACAGCTTTGGGGAACAGCGAGTAACTCAAACATTGAAATCCTGCAAAGATATCAGGCTATGACTTTACGAAGCATTGTTGGTGCTCCTTGGTATATAACTAACTTCGAAATTCACAAAGACTTAAACGTACCTTATGTTAGAAATGAAATCACCAAAGCCTCTCGAAGATACCTAAACAGACTGTTGTACCATGAAAACTTACTAGCAAGAAATCTTCTACACAATAGCACGGATGTCAAACGCCTTAAAAAAAATTCATATTTTGGATCTCCCAAACAGATTTGAGGAAACATAATTAATTTGTAGCGAATACAATTGTTTTACAATATATTGATTGGTCTCACTGGAGCGCAATCAATCCTGTCATAATCCTTATATTTAAAAAATTTGCTGATTGTCAACTGATAGATTGCAAATAAAATTTATTTATAATAAAAAAAAAAAAAAATTAATTTAAATTTTAAAGTTTTTCTAATTTTTGAAAAATTAAGCAGTTGCATAATACATTTCCTAATAAGACAGCAAAAAGAATTCGCAGTATTAATGTTTAAAAAGTATACATTTTCTACAAAATTTTTTAATAAAACATTTTTTTGTGTTTTTTTTTTCCTTGTTCACTCCTCTCGGGAGCATAGGGTCTCGACAAGACTCAGTCTCGCGTTGGTTTCTTTAATCTTTTTTTTTTTTTATTTCTGACAGGGTAGGTGATTAACCTGCCGCTACCAGTCTCAAGTAGTCCCACCTGTCGTTGCTTAAGAACAACGTCTTGTTACTGTTTGGAGCGCCATCTGTGTCTCACATTTTTATGGCAAAAGGATCGCACAGATGGTTGAGGACTTCGCTAAAGTGGTGTGTCTGCGCTATTACCGCGGCTGTCCGCTTCCGCTTGCTGGTCCCACTTGATACAATGTGTAACTGTGTGCTTTTCTTTGTTTTTTTTTTTTTGCTTGGTTTAGCAGCCACAATGCAATTAATGCGCGAACTATTCTGCGGGAGCAAGAATGGAAAGGATACGTTTCTGGAGGAATGGGATTGGAGGATTCGTTTTTTTTTGTGTTTTTTTTTTTGCTTAGAAACAGGTATATTTGGAAAAATGCGAGGACCGTGCTTTGCGTGGGACTCGAACCCACAACCTCTGGTAGGATGGTAGGCTAGTGCACTGACACTAGACTACCGAGGCCGCATATAATAAAACATAACAACTTAAAAAGCTAGTAAAGTTAAAGCCACTATTTTCTGAAAATTATATACTTTCCAAAAACATAAAATAGAAGTATTTTTTTATTAAAAATTGTTAACAAAAGAAGCAGTAACTACAAAAAATTGTATAATGAGTTTTCCGAAGCAAATATTACTGGTAATTAGTAATACTTAAAAAAATTTCTCATTTTCAAAATGTTTAGAAAATTTAAAAAAATTATATTACTAGTTATTAACAAAATTAATTTTTGTCTAAAAATTTTTGAAGAACAGAATACAATAATTTCACTTAAAGCTTAGATTTTAAGTCCAGCAATGTACACTTTCATAATGTTCGACTAATTAAACCTCTAGAGCTTGGTAATTACTTCGATTCAACATTCAAAAGGAAACACTGGAACGCCACCAGTGGACTTCCCTGCAGGGTAAATATACTAACTTTAAAATGTATTGCCACGAGTGCATATTTTTTCAGCTGTTTTACAACTAAAGTAGCTCCACATAAATAAATATTCTTACACATACATACACACATATACATATAAATTTCCATTACTTGTAATTTCTTTTTGCATGAGTGCTCTCCTGATTTACATGCCTTAATGTATGTAACTACACGCCATGTATGTACTCGTGTGTATGTGTGTGTGCTGTATATGTAAGTACACTTACACAAGCATCCTCTGGAGTGTTAACATCGTATTTGCATATATGCACGAAAAATCAACAAAATGGCCAACCAAGCAATTGCAAAGTTTTTGAGCATTCGATGCATTTTTGTTTTTTTTTATTTTTTGGTTTTTTTCCTTTTGTTCGCTCAACCATAGTTTTTATTATTTTATTATACACACACGCACACACATGCTTATACAAAAAATATGCTAAATAATCATTGAAAGTTTCCAGCAAAATTTAAATATGTATGGGAATGTGTAATGTTTTTGCAAAGTGTGAGGCCAGAGACTTTTGAAGGATTTTTTATATGAAAATTAAAAGGATTCTGGTTGAAATTCGACAACCAGTTCTCTGCATTTAAATAAACACATATTTTTATTAAGTAAAGAACAGCTGCAACTAATTAAATATATATAAATGCAATGATTTTCCACCATTTCATTCTGTAAGGGTTTTTACTAGTGTAAACAATTATATTGCGCAAAGAGGAAACTAACAATCAGGCAAGTAAAACAAGCAATTTTTTACCTAAAAGAAAGTTTGTGCCTGGATTTACTATGTTCTAGCCTGGAACTCTAGGTATTTATGATGTTGAAGGCGATTTTCATATTTGGCATACCGTTGGAGCTGAAATTCAAAATGCAGTTGGAGCCAAGGTATTTCTATTGAGGAATCATATTTCAATAAATTATATACAAGTAAGCATGGTTAAAGTATGGTGAACGCCGCACCCGCGGGAATTTATCCATACGGTTGAGAGTCTACTGTGGATATGATAGAACAAATGGTACAAAGACTATTTTCTAACAGCGACCATTATTTTGGGATGTAGGGGGTGCAGCAAAGACAATACTTTACTCAGTAGGCAGTCGGACTATGTTAAGCGTGGTCGATTAAATAGCCTGGTTCTCGTCAGACACTTAACTCTTCGCCCCTGGCTCCCAAGGCCACATGTCGACTCAGGGGCTACACTTGGTGAAGGGTAACTGTACACTAGATACACTATAATTAGGATGTGGCTGAAGTACCTTATTATTTTGGACAACGGCGCTACCCACGAACCTCCAAGAGGCTTACCACTGGTGAGCTTAGTCACCCAAATATGGATACATTCTTTTAAGCTTCCGTCTAGTAAACATCACGGAATACCTCTCTGTATACAAAGTAGAAAGCATGAAACAACCCAAACGGAAATCAATTAGCCAGGTGCAATACATTATGGACTAGTCACTCCACATCACAGGCACGCACAAGATTTCTTGGGGTTGCAAAATTAATGTTTGACAAATAATAATATCCATACTACTGCTGAATACACAAGGGCACACGTAAACCGAAACCGAAATAAACCCAAAAATCCCCCTCGGCCCTTTGCTCCGCCAAGAGTTAGTGGAAATTATGATGATGATGATCATTACTCGGCAGACAATGGTAAGCCCCCGAGTGTATTTCTTTCTTTCGATTGCCTTGCACAAGCGTCATTAAACTGTAAATCTATGTAATTGTCAAAAAACATTCACACATAGGAGGAAAAGCTCATAAGTTAGAAAGGCAATGAGACAAGAAATTCAGTGAATCGGGGACGTTTAGTGACAAATTTTCAGGCAAAGTGGAAGCTTTTTTGGAATTCTCCTCGAATATTTTTAACTTTTTTTCATGGTTTCTTAAAGTCTTTTGAAATCATAATCGACCACTTGACCTCTTTTCGGTAACTTATTGAAATAAAAAAGCTTTTCGTTGTTTTTGGTATTTCAATATTTTAAAAATTTATTGAAGAATTCAAAATGCAAGTATTGTATATTTTCCTCATATTAAGGCGAATCATTCACAGCACAAAATCAATTGGAAATATTTTTCCATTAGATTTATAAAATTTATTATACTTTAGAGCTTTCGCTTAAATACTTCAGATAAATATTCTAAACCTTAATATTTAAAGCAGCTCCAAAATTAATTTTTTATAGAAAAAAGAATCGTTTTTTTTTTAATTTTTTTAAAAAACTCATCACAAATGATAGAAAAATTTGATCTTAAAAGGGCTGCAAACAATGCTTGAAAAATTTCATCAACAAAATATAATTATGAGAAATACGAAAAAATTTAAGTCAGAGAAAAATGAGGAAGGTGAGAATATACGATATTACCTTTGAGCACAAATACGTGAGTGTAAAAACATTAGAAAACGTCAACAAATTGTACAAAAGCATTTATTTTCCCATACATGTAAATAGGTTTCTTTTGGCTCTAAGGACAAAAAATTGTTTTAAGCAGGGAATTAAAAATTTGCCTAAACGTTGGGAAGACATTATAAATAATGAAGGAAAATATATTATTGATTAATAAATACTTTAAACATCATTTTTATTAATTTTGAAATCACCTTTAAAAAACGCACGAACTTATGGACTGACCTGATATGTACATATCCAATGGCGCCTTAAAAGTCTAAATCGGTAGAGTTATTACAGTTATCTTCAAAAAATTCTCAAAAAATACATCAAGAAACTCTTCATTTTAATTCCGTTGATAAAATTTTTGAACATTTTTATGCATACCTTTTAGTTTCAAACCTTTATGGTAATTTTTTGGGAAAAAAATAGTTTTAGAAATTAATTTTATTTATAAAAACAAGAACTAGATTTTTGGCGGTATTTTCAAATTGGCTTAGCGCACCTAAATCTTGATGCATTTCAGTATTTCAGAAATATTTTTTCTTAAGTCTTAAATATAGTAAATTTTATAGTTCCTGTGCAAAAATTCAACTCGTGAGGGCCTAGTTTTTATATAATAATTTTCATTAGGCGTTTATTCGAACTTCTTCTCCAATTTGTGCTGTACATCTTCATGTTGCTACCCACTTGAAGCGGACAACTAATTTATGCAGAGTCCAAATGGCAGGCAGATGATTTTTATGATAAGCTTCTTCTTGATATAAAGACCTTCACAGATTCCCTATTTGAGAGTAAAGTTTGAAAATTTACTCATCCCACAATTTATGAAGAATTAAATAAAAGATTGCTTAGGAGAGATTTAGAGATTTAATCTCAAAAAATGCTCAAAAACCACTTCAAAACGTTTTCGTAATTGAGCATTAACTGCAATTTGCTCTGAGTGCCCTCTTTTCCTCTCACCCAAACTAACACTCCAAAAAAGCTCAAAGTAGGGGTCCCCTTCAAATTTTAATTTCGAAATGCTCTTCGCCAGGCTAGCGACTTATCTTCAAAAATTAAATACGTAAGTGCATAACTGTGTAGGTATATTTGGTTTTATAACCTTCTATACAAAAATACATGCGTATATTTGTGCATGTTGATGTAGGCCAATGAACCACATGGAAAAGTCTGAATAGACGTTTGAGACACGCATCAAATTAAGACTATCATACACGTGTATTTAATATTGACAAATGGTTATCCGGAAACGCCAAAAGAAATGTATCAAAAAGGAAAAAAAAACAAAAATGCGCAGGATGTGTCAAGAAGAATAATCGACAACAAAGTATTTGTGCAAGGCGAAAATAAATATTTCGTCTCCCATATAAAAACATTTATGTAATATGTGCGGTGGAAGTTTGTTCAGACATAACATTGGTATGTAATATGTATGTGTGAATACACCCAAAAAGCACAAGATTATGGGCCATCCAGCACACTGCCACAACAAGTGGCGAAACAGTGAAAATTGATGGCGTACGTGCGAATAAATAATAAATCGTGAAAAGCAAGGCGAGAGGAAAGGTGAGTATTGGATAACAAAAGATGATGATTTACTTTTTAATTTCTTGTAATCGCACTGTGAAAGCGGATACTTGCTTTCGGCGCGTGTGTATTTATTTGAAACTTGAATCGTCTGCACAGAGATGGGCTAACTACATATCCTTATACATACATACATATATACAAACATACAAATCATAAATCATGTAACTTAATCTTGTTTAGATTGACTTAGCATATTTTTAAAATGCTTAACTCAATCAAAAGTAATTTCTTGTAAATTAAGCTGCCAAATAGAATAGCCAAGGCTATCACTCTATATACAAGGTTACTGGAAAAGTTAAGCTATATGGTTAAACATATTATTATTTCGGCATTTTCTGCTCAATTTTATATGCACATTTCTTTTGACATGAAGAAAGCTGAGCAAAAATTACTTTTATTCAATAAATGAAAAAATCGTCCGCTGTTCGGTGTCCGATTTTTTTTTTTAATATCATTTTTTCTTCTTGATAAAGATTTGAGTTCACAATTTTTCACTAAATATTTCCTACTTCTTATTATTCAACATAAAAAACTAAATGGTATGGAATTATTTTAAAAGCTTGTGTGTCCTTTTAGCTATCAAAACATGGCGGATTGCGTGCTCAATTCGTTGAGGTTAAAATATTAAAAAAAAACCTTAACACTTTATTTATACTTTTTCTTCATTACTACATACCTCGGGGGAACCTATTATCCCTAGAGGGTGCGTTTCCAGGTGGGGGATAGGAGAACGCCTCCCAGATATGGATGGTAGGAAAACATCTCCGGCGAACCACACAGGTCGAAGATGTCAGCTTCGTTAAAAAAAAAACTCCCTCAACACAAGATGTGATGCGACCCGCCCGTATTGCGTGGGTTTGGCAGCCGGTGATGAAATTAGGCAGTCTTCTAACGCAGCTCTCCTCAAACCAAGCCACCTCAGGTGGCAACGCTGGCCTTACCATGGTATGGGGCGCAGCCATGGCCGACCGGTTATTTCCCTGATATTCTCTTTGGTCACAGCAAATGTGCAGCCACCTAGCGGGGTAGGTGACCGTACGAAACAGAAGAATGTACAAAAAAAACCAAAAAATCGGATAACATCATACAGTCAAGCAGACGGACAAATAGACGGACAAGTGGGCATACCCAATAAGAAAACAGATGGACAAATGGACTAAACGCAAGTGTGCGGAAGTTGAGAAGTTGACCTCCAGTCAAGAGACAGTTGATGGCAGAGCTGTAGGCCACAGCACGCCATCAGTTTTAAATCAATCATCCACATCCGCTGATGCTAAGGGGCAAAAGCGTAAAACTCTAAAAAAAGGCCCATCCAAGTATAAGCTTTACCAGAGGTCTCGGCAAAATATGCAAAACTGACGCCAAAGGTAAAACTCATACAAAGGTCGCTGCCGATAAGGCAAGGTGCCAAAAGGTGGTCGACGAGTACCAAGCGTTCCAGGCCACCCAGAACGCAGAAGCCGTGAAACGCGATCATTCACAAGACGAAAGCGATAAAGAAGAACAAAGTGTCGGTTCACACTGCTTCAATGCCCAAACCAGCCAAACGCACATTTAATAAGGTGGCACGGGATCATCTGTAAACTGATGAAGGTTTTTCACCAATAATTTGCGCTACGGCAGCAACACAAGTTCCAGTTTCTGCCACTCCTTTCCCTATGCTCAATAGAACCAGTTTCTTCAAATTTTTTTACCAACTCATTCGGACGATTATTTCCATCAAAAAAGTCACGAGTTCTAAAATCTAGTATGCCTTTTTAGTTACCAAAACAGGTATAAAATCAAATTAAAGCAGTAGCGCGTAGAGCGTAAAATTTCATAAGAGGAAAACACTTTAAAAATGCGCGACTAAATAAAAAAAAAATTAGGAATTTATATTTCTTATTCATTATAACGCGTTCTCGATATGAGTGCTTTATTCCTGCTACGAATTCTGTTCTATGGGCAAAAAAATGAGTCACCAACATCTTTTAATTTTTTTACCTAATATTTACCCGTGCCACCAGCGCTTAAAAATTACGATTAAATTACCCAAAAATATTTAAAAAAAGTGATAAACAGTTTTGCTTTTTAATTTTTAACATTTTTTTAACTCTAGAAACCCCCTAGGGTACATATAAAATATATACCTATATTTAAAATTATTTTCTTTTAAATAAAGCTTAGATAACATTTTCTGAAAATTTGTGAAGTGAATTAAATTATATTAAAAAATAAGTGGCTCCTTTATTTGACCATAAAACCGATTTTGTGGCATCAAGTGAAAAAGATTTTTGTTTGCCATCAATAAACACACAAATAGATCTGTAATTTATAAAATAAAGTTACAAATTTTGTATACACAGAATACTCTAAATTGATTGGATTTTTTCCTGACGCAAACGACATTTATCACTAGAACGAAAGCCCTAAACACACATCACAAACGGCGAAGTAAAGGCTGCCTGATGAAATTGAAATTTTTTGGCCAATGGCGAAGAGACGATGTCAACGAACTTGGGCACCTGTTGTGGCAAGCATTGCAGGAAGAGAAAGTCGTTGAAAATTAATTTATAAAAAATTTGCAGAAACTATGAAAAGACGGTGGCCGCGGTAGCCGAGTAGGCGGGTGCGTAGGTACTAATCTCCGTGCATCAACCATTAAAATGATAGAAACAGTTTTTCCTAAAAGCGGTCGTCACTCGGCGAACCATGGCAAGCCTCCGAGTATATGTATTTCTGCCATGAAATACCTCTCAAATAGGAGGAGCAGCTCGGGCAAACGCCCAAAGGTGTTAAATAGGATAGAAGTTTTTAACATAAAAGACGCCTCTGAATATAATATCTTTATGAGGTTCTCTCTTGTTCCCAGTACTAACTCCTGTACAGCAATTGTAAATCTAGAAAATGGTCAGCTGGGTAGGTAGGTAAAATGGCAAAAGTGCCACAGGCACACTTTAAGTAGCACTTACGTGCCGTTTTGATACCATAATTTGGACCATTCCCTGTGCAAAGAAAAATCTTTGGGAAGAGAAAACCTTGTACAGCCATCCAGTGCTGTTGATGTAGTGGAGGAGAGAAAAGGGATCCAGGCTGGAGAATTTCTTCAAGTCATCCCCGAAGGGCAATGGTCAGTTAGGGACACAGAATTGTCGCAGTATCAATGAAACTTATTCCGGCCTTCCTTTTTCCAGCGACTTTATTGTCTGTTGTCGATTGCCTAGTAGTCCAGTACCCACAGAAGCATAAGTGCATATATTTTTGAGGCCAGCAGCTGAATGTCTTCATAGAACTCTTTAGGAAGACAATTATTAAAAATTTTCGACAGGCAACCTTCTACTATTTGATGGCAGAAAAATACTTGTAGATTAATATATACGTAAACGCTTCAAAAACTGTTAACAAAAATTAAAAAAAGAAATATTAAATTATTAAAGAAATGTCTCTCAAAATTTGTTTAATCCTTCGAAAAAAACAACAATTTTTAAGTCATTTTGTACACACAGACATAATGCAATAATCCCAAATGTACACTAAAACGTTTAATTGTATATACATATTTGCTTTTGTTGTTGTATTTCATTGTCCCATTTAACCCATGACGTTCTGATAAATGAATAAGTTGGTGCAAGGCAGTAGGCGTCCAGACAGATTTAATGTCTACGTAAGCGGATTAGAATTTAGCCTGGTACAGGCGCATTCACTCATACATACACAAACGTATTTGAAGCTAACGGAGGTCAGGAAATTTAATTTATGCCTTTGAAACTATTCTTATATAAATTCATTTAATGCCTTCCACTGGAATTAATGCCTGAACTTCCATCAAAATTCTTCTATAACCAAACGACGGAAGTATAACCGCGAAAAAGGAAAAGAAAGGCTTTACAAATGCCTATAGGCCTGTGAAGTTGGTAAATATCGCCATGCCTTATATTATATTAAGAAGATTCAAATTGTCGAAGCAAATAATATGGCAAGCAGGATCAAATACGCCAGCGAGCAATTTTAATGACTCGGTTTTCCTTTGATAAACGTTTTGCATGGGTGTCCGCCGAAATATGCTATCATCTGTTCATCTACAAAAGGAATATAGCCGAAAACGCCAAATTGCATAAATTTGGTCTCAAGAACATCAGTTACTGCGCTTTGCCAAATCAATCAATTGTATTTAATTTGTTATCAGGAAGATGTAAAAACCCTTCATGTTTTGAACCGATTAAGACTTATGCTTTTTTTTTTTTTTTGCTATTGCAATTCCCAAGGTTGGAATAAAGGATCTTTCAAAAGTGTCACCAAGATGTCAGTAGCGAATAGTTCTTAGATGGTACATTTTTCAAGTCATCTTTGACATTTGTTAAGTAGACAGCTATACAATTCTACACGATAGGACAACGCGTTAAAATTACTGAAATTAATAATGAAAATGGTCGATCATTGAGAACTACAAAAAGCAAAATTTATAATTCTTTTGATGGAAATAATCATCTGAATTAGTCAACACCTCAAAAGTTAATAAAAAAATTTCAAGAAATTGGTTTCATTGAGGATAGGAAAAGAACTGGCAGACCAAAAACTGGACGCTCTGTTTCGAATATTGCCGATGCAGCGAAAGTGTTGCTGAACAACCGAATAACAGAATAAGAGCCGCTTTTTTAAATACAAATAGTGAGGCCGGAATGAATCTAGAAAAATGGGGCGAGAAGATAAAGACTTATATCGCTGCCAGAAAATAAAGTCACATACTATTCGAAATATTATAGAGGCTTAAGAAACAATTTGGTATCACCCACATTTCTTGAGCTGTTTACGAATCTTCTCGACATAATAATCTTTTCACAATATCTCTTTTAGCTTCCTTCATTAAAATTTGAATTTCTCTGGTTACTACTCAATGTTTGTTAATTTTGTTTTAGTTTACTCTTTCGCTTTGGTTTGTCAGCTAATTTCCATAAACTTCCAATTAAAATTAGGAAACACTGTGATTTGTTCGTGACTCGCAAGGTTGTTGAGACTAAATTACTTACAAACTAGGTAATTTACTCACAAATTTTTTTATGACGAATTACGTAATTGAAAGGATAATAGCGAAGTGAACTTCGAATGAGAGAGCTAGTTATGTGAAAGAACGTACACGTGGCAGGAGGGATTGCGTGCCGAGGGAACAAAGCGTAAAGCGACACCTGTTTCTTACATCCAATTCAATTTCCATCCTTAAGCTTACCTGTAATGAGAAAAAAGTAAAACTTTGTAAGCTAAAACTTAGATATGCTTTTCTTATTAGTATGAGCCTTAAAATTAGTACTTTGGAAGATATTTTCATATGGGAAAAGAAAATCATTTGGCAATAAGCTTATACGAATTTAAACCATTCTATGTTAGTTTAAAAAATATAAAAGCTTTCTTTATTATATTTCTTTTTATTTTTGTGCGTCTCCGTACACATTTTTATTTCCCTTAGGCATAAAGCATAGTGCAACACATAAAATGTTGAAGAGGCTTTGGCTTTAATTTCTGAAAACACGTATTAAAATGAGCCAAATCCCAATTGGGCATTTTTGATTTAGCTTCCATTAGTATTTTATAGTCCGGGACAGGGGTCATTTTGACCTCATCATTTCATGCCGACTGATTTTAATACTGAAGGCAGACGCCATCCAATGGATGACGAATTCAATCGTCAGCTGGTCCAGTAGCGGTGGGTACGTGTATGGGATGCTGCGAAACGTGTCGAAAAAAATGTCCACCAACTCATTTAATACCGGCTGAAATTGTTTTTTGTGTATTGTTGACATTTAGTAGAATAAAAAAAAGAGTCAGCTGCGCCTTAGAGGGGAGGAAATACGGCAGCTGAACAGGCGAACTTGTAAAATTAATTAAAAAGTAAAACTACTAAGGCTGATTGAAATTTGTTTACATAATTTTGGACACATATGAAAATATAATAATGATGGTCAGCTGCGGTTATAGCGGTAGGAAGACCGTCAGCCTAAGCAAAAATGTATCATTGCGTTCAGCTGACGTATTTTCCCCCTCTATGGCGCAGCTGACTATTTTTTTTTTTATTCTACTAAATGTCAACAATACTTGAAAAAAAATTCAGCCGGTATAAAATGAGTTGGTATAAATTTAAGCTGGGGGCTCACGGCTTAAATCTAGCTTGTTGTACCAACCTCCTACTACTACAACAACTACTAAGGAACAACTGGACACGCAAGTTAGACACTTAGAAGGGTCTTATCAGACTGCCTTCAAAGTGGCCTGCCCAGTATCCTTTAGCAAGAAAGACTTTCCTCCCTGGTGGAGCAAAACGCTGACCGACTTGAAAGAGAAGGTTAGGAGAGTCTTCAACAAATGTTATCAAATAAGGAACTTTCAAGATTACCGGGAAATTTTGAAAGTTTATAAGAAAGCCATTAGAGATGCGAAGCGCAACTCTTGGAAAGAGTACTGCGAATCCATCGAATCCGTAAAAGACTCGGCCAGACTCAGCAGGATCCTATCCAAGGACCACTCCTGTAAAACTCTTGTCAAAAGAGAGAACGGGGAGTGGGCTGAATCTGCAGGCGAATCCTTAAAAATCCTTATTGATGCCCATTTCCCGGAAAACTCTATTGATCCGGTCTGTAACGAAGACCCGAACCGGCAGGAGGGGTTACCTGTGATGTCCCTGAAACCGGTCTTGTCCGTCAACAGAATAAACTGGGCAATCGAGAGTTTTTCCCCTTTCAAATCTCCAGGCATCGATGGTATCATGCCAGTAATGCTTCAGAAGACTAAGACCGTGGTGGTTCCCGTTCTTCAAAAGATCTTCTCGGCGTGTATCTCGTTGAACCACGTTCCTGCTAGCTGGAAGAAAACCAAAGTGGTCTTCATTCCTAAGGCAGGAAGGAGGGGCCACGTCCTGGCCAAGAACTTTAGACCTATAAGTCTTACCTCCTTTATTCTCAAGGTGCTTGAAAGAGTGATCGACTGTCACATCCGAGAGCACTGTGAAACCAGACTTTCTCCAGCCCAACACGCCTACCGAAAAGGGAAATCTACCGAGTCAGCCTTACATGAGGTAGTAGGGACTGTAGAGAAATCTCTGGAGGGGAAACAATTCACTTTGGCGGCCTTTATAGACATAGAGGGCGCCTTTAATAACATTACGACGGAGTCAATTGTCACGGCTCTAAACAGGCTAGGGGTAGAAGCACCTATCTACCGCTGGATCTCATCCCTACTTGCTGGTAGGGAAATAAATGCTGTGGCGGGAGGGGCTAGAATCACCAGATTCGTACATAGGGGCACACCGCAGGGCGGCGTCCTCTCGCCCCTCCTTTGGCTAGTAGCTGTAGATGAAGCCTTAACTCGTTTAAACGGGGGGGGGGGGCGGGGGGGGTAAAGGTGGTAGCATATGCCGATGACTTGGTCCTGATGGTCTCAGGTCCCTTCCCATCAGTAATGGCTGAAATTTTGGAAGGTGCATTGGCTACACTCAGCAGGTGGGCCGCCAGTAGCGGTCTCAGAGTCAACTCTGACAAAACGGAGTTGATGCTATTCACCAGAAAATACAAGCCTCCGCCGTTTAAGCTTCCTAGACTTAATAACCAGTGTCTTACACTTGCATCGAAAGTCAAGTATCTTGGTGTAATATTTGACCCCAAGCTCCACTGGAAGCTGCACATAGAAAATCGAGTTAAGAAGGCTAATATAGCCTTCTATGCCTGTAAATCTATGTTCGGCAAGAAATGGGGCCTCAAGCCACGTGTCGTACTCTGGATGTACAACTTAGTGGTTCTGCCAATTTTGACATACGGTTGCCTAGTTTGGTGGTTAGCTCTTCAGAAGGGCTACAACTTCACTAAATTAGAGAGAGTGCAGAGAACTGCATGTGTAGGCATCACTGGTGCCTGCAGAACATGTCCCACCGCTGCGCTCAACGTTATACTCCACTTAATTCCTGTGGATCTGCAGGTTAAATCCATTGCTGCTCAGAGTGCTATCAGACTGAGGGAGTTTGGCCTCTGGAGACAACTCCCTGTTGGGCATAGCAGCATCTTGAAGCAGATCTCCCCTTCCTTCTCAGATATTCGCACCGACCTCTCCATCCGCAAACTGTGCTTTGAGGGTTGTGCTAGGGCTATCTTTCCGAGCAGGCAAGATTGGAAAGAGGGGAGAGTTGTTGCGGATATAGAGGCCTCTGTTTTCACTGACGGATCCAAAATGGAGTCTGGAGTGGGAGCGGGGGTCTACTCCAAATCAGCCAACATCTCGGTCTCCTATAAATTGCCGGAGACAAGCAGCGTCTTCCAAGCAGAGGTCTTCGCGATCCTGCAGGCATGCAAAATGCTTCGGGATCGCTGTTGGGAGGGAGACATAAATATTTTTTCCGATAGCCAAGCTGCAATCAAGGCACTGTCGTCGCCGCATTGCAGCTCTCTCCTCGTAAACTCCTGCAAGGAGGAACTTAAACGCCTCGAACGGGCAGGAAACATCTCCCTCGTCTGGGTTCCTGGGCACAGGAATATAGAGGGAAATGAAATTGCCGATGAGCTTGCCAGGAAGGGGGCGGCTGAACCGAGCCCAGCTGCCCTCTTCTCAGACATCGGTATCCCCTTGGCTGTCATTAAAGGGAAACTACACAACTTCTTTCTAAGAAAAGCGCAAGACAGATGGAGGTCTGTCTCATCGTGTGCCATTTCAAAAGCACTATGGCCTCAATACGACATAAACAGAACGCTTAAGGTGATGGGAACCCCCCGCCATTCAATTTCCAAACTCATCGCGGTGATCACTGGCTACTGGGTGATCGGCACTCACGCGGAGAAGCTTGGAATTCCGTACAACCCCCATTGCAGAAGCTGTGGGGATCCTACAGAGAAAGAGACTGTGGTACACTTTCTCTGCAGATGTCCGGCTTTGGCGGCTAGGCGCTTGAGATTCCTCAGCGTTCCCTTTGGGGATGACTTGACGAAATTCTCCAGCCTAGATCCCTTTTCTCTCCTCCGCTACATCAACAGCACTGGATGGCTGTAGACGGTCTTATCTCCTCCCTTAATCCTTTCATAGGTAGTGGTCCACTCTATGGTATCAAAACGGCACGTAAGTGCTACTTGTAGCGTACCTGGGGTACTCTTGCCATCTTACCTACCTACCTACCAACCTCTCAGTCTATTGAGGCACATACACCGTCAGTTTTGTGATGGGTTAATAGAATTCACAGTAAGCAGAATGCCATATCAAGTTCGATCTAGCTGAAACAAAAGTTCTTTGAGACTGATTGTGACTGGAACGGCATCAGGCTGAAGCTGTACTGTTGCAGAGTATATGCATGCATCGTTCTATTTTATTGATAATAGCTTATAATATTTTACATGTCCGACAACAAAGCAAGTAAACAGATGCTGGTGAAAAAGAAAATTTTTCGGGAAAAATTATGTCACCTTGTTTTGTTTAAAACTATTTTAGTTTCAGTTAGGATGAGCTTATCTAAGAGCAAAATGGAAAGCATGAAAAGAATGAGATAGAGGAGATAGGATATGGACACAGAGTAAGTGGCTATCTTCACTGATGGCTGAAGAATGAATAATAGATTCGGGTGTGACTACACTCAAAATTACTGCAGCTGAACTTAAGTCTAGGACTACCTGACTACTGCAGCGTCTTTCAAATTGAGTTAAGAAGTATAAAGGAGGCTCTTTTTTACGTCAGAAACTCGTCTGTTGGAGCACTATTTATATTTATATTTACTCTGAAAAACAAGCTACCATATGATTTCTAAAGAGGAGTAATACTCCTTCCAAAATAGCAATTAACTGTAGAACGATTCTCAATCAGCTGACTAAGTGCTACACCACAAATATTAACTGAGTTCCTGCACATAGCGACATTCCAGCAAATTGTATCGCGGATGAGCATATCAGTCTACATAGTGCAAGCTAACAGTATATGGGCAACGGAGCTCACTTTTGAGAAAACTATACAAGTTTGGCTTAGAAGAAATGAACACAGAACTGCGTCTCTAATCAATCTCGTCTAGATCCTACCATTGGTACAGTGGTTGGTACATCATAAGCTACTATCTCATGGGAATACATAGAAACATTCGAAATTTCCATCAAATGACTTCTGTCGCAGCTGTAGGAACGAGCGTTGGATACTTCCCTGGCCTCTGCCCCGATCTTGCCAGAATACGACATCACTGTCTAAACTCTTACTTCTTTGGATGTTCAACAGACTTGAAATCGACAGACATCCACAATATTTGATCGTTTTTTCAAGTGATGAAGTGGTTTTATCATGTAGAGAAATAGAGGAGGAATATGAGTCTAAACTAGTGCTAACACAATGCACATCCAAGCCTAAGTATACCCCTCTACACCCTTTATTGCACTCCATTTAAAAACACACGAAGCGTATAGGTAGTGTAAAAACTGAAAACATTAATGAGCTGCCACATTTCAATTGAATTGTTCACCTTTAACTATATCTCACGTCCCTCAGTGCTTTCCCGCCATGAAACCACAAATTGTATTTGATTTTTTATTTGCATGTGATACGAGTACTTATTCCCACAGTATATCCACATGCAGAAAAAATATAAAAATCATAAGTGTCAGCCAATATGCGCAGTCACTTACTGAATTTACCATAAACCAGATAAATAAGTAATTGCTGGTTAAATATTATTGCAAACAAAATTTATGTACTCTATTTGTAGCAGCTCATAGTGCGATATTAACGCATTAGCGCCAACAACAACAGCAACACAACTGGGCAAAGCAAAAGCAACGCAAAATAAAAAATATAAAAAAAAACAGAACAAAATTGCAGCTACGCACAGTGGAATGGCCTCATCTATATTATTTTTTTATTATTTTTATTTATTTTTGAAAAAAAATAGTAGTAGTCACTTCACCATGAAGTTTTCCATACTCGTTGGCGTTGCACAAATTAAAGGATTTTTGAAAATTTAGCTAAAATCGAGTAACAGACATTCCAAAATTTTTAATTTTTTTTTTTTTTTGATAAAATGAAGGAATTTGAGTTGTCAAAAAAAAAAAAAATGTCTACCATGCCTCAGCCGCTCTTTGGACACGAAATTTAAATATTTATGCAACCAAATGTTTCGATTAAAAAAAAATGAAAAGAGAAGAAAACTGAATATTTCTTTAATCAGCTGTCATTTCCTTGGTAACGGGATATAATTCCAGTGCATAGAAACCACCAACCAACCAAACAAAAAGGGCATATTTCAATGCTTCGGTGGCATTAATGTATCGCCTGCCTATGACTACAAGCAATCTACGTGGGACACTATGTCAGTACCCTTTTCTTTTCTTGAATTTGTCGGTACCTACTATCTAATTGGACGATGACAACATCCGATTAAGCGTCGCTTGGAGTGTTTGGCTGAGTCATGTCGTCCGAATGGATACAAACGCTCCGGCTCTGAAAGTATTCGATGCGGTACCAGCTGGTGGTAGCAGAGGAAGAGGAAGGTCTCCTCTGCGTTGGAAAGATCAGGCAGAGAAGGACTTGGCTTCACTTGGTGTGTCCAATTGGCGCCGGTTAGCACGAGAAAGAAACGACTGGCGCGCTTTGTTAAACTCGGCCAAAATCGCGTAAGCGGTTATCGCGCCAATTAAGAAGAAAAAGACTATCTAATTTCTCCTAAGTAAATTATTAATGTGGCGCAAAAGTAATCAATTTTGTTTTCGAACAAATTTTTTACTAAATTTAAAAAAACTTTTGAGTGATGGAAATCTTTATTTTGACTTATTGATGTACTACGCCATATGCAAAAATTGTCAATTAATTAATCTTCCGCTAGAGTTATCAATTTTGCGCCACATTAACTACTAATATCTATATATTGAAATATCTGTTCGATTCCACTGACTTTCTCTCTATTTGAACTAGTAAATGCTTTATTTTCATACGAGCCTATAACCAAACAATCAGAACTAAATTTGCATATTAGAAAAAAGCATTGCACAGTTGAACAAAAATCTCAATCAGTTTTATTTAAATAAAATTCTTCTCATTTTCATTACTTTTACTTTGTATAAAATTGTAAATTTCGCAAAAGGTTACTATAAAATCACAATGAAATCCCACTGTGCTGCGTACTGGGAACTGGAGAGCAAAGCAATCGATTTGCAATTATGTAAATGTAAATTAGTGATAATTTCATTGGGTGAAATTAATTTAACTGCATTTATTAGAAAATAACACTGGGGACATATTGCATGCAGAACTGCAGCACTGAGTGCGCGTATGCACAAAAGCACACACACTAACCTACCGACACGAGAGCTGTGCAGTTGAGAGTGCAAGAGTGCATAAATATGCGTGTATGTGTGCATTTGTGCTTACGTAAATTTATATTGTGGTGTTGACTGTCAACAAGCAAACAAATAATTGTGTGCCAAGGGGCGGCGGGTGGGGAAGTGTGCGATAAAGTTGTACAAAGCATGAATTAATACTGCAATTATGGCACAAATGGCTAACTCGTAAAGCATATGTGGGTATGTGCGTATGTATGCATGAGCAAATTCATGAGCACAGACAAATGCGAGCAAAACGAAATGAAAATGTTAGCCGTTAAAGCTGCGACGAAAGTTCTTAGCGTTGCTATGATTAAAAAATCTGTGGCACTGATAAAAGTCAATTTGCATTATACTATGTGAAAACTTATTTGGTACATATGGGAAAATTTCTTTTTTTCTGTAAATGAGCTGGAAAAACTTTAATAAGTTATTTATTTATTTATTTATTTATTTAATCGAAAATACTTTTTCTTCTTTTATTTAGGACATGCCTGTTTTTCTTTACACAATTCCTTAGATACAAAATTTTATAATTTATCATATTAATAATACTGAATTTCATATTTACATTTAAATACATAACTAATTATAATTTTCTATTGAAGATGATATCCAGCTTTGCGCCCATCTTTTCGGTGATCTTCCAGGACGTCGGCTTCTCACTGGGATTCCATCACGTGCAATCTTAATTAATCGATTGTTGGAGGCTCTTGAAACATGCTCGTTCCATGCGCGTCTTCTTGATCTTATAAATTTGACAATGTCATCGGTGCTCGTCTGGATTCTAATATCATGGTTTCTATAGAAATTCCACCTCGTTTTTCCTGCTATCGTCCTTAATGTGTGCATTTCTGTAGAGCGCAATAATTGTTTCGTTTTTGTGTGCTCCGCACATGCATCTGCACCGTATGTTAATATCGGTCTGACGATTGTTTTAAACACACGCGTTTTGCTTTCTACGTTCATATATTTGTTCTTCCATATAATAATCCGAGGCTTTGTGTAGTTCTTTGAGCACGAAATTTCTAGTGTAGTAGGTTGCTAGCCTGGCTACTTAGGATTTTTACGGGTTTAATCCCATTGGTTCGCAGGAAGTATTTGATTTTTGTTTCCCTCCTGAGAAGTGTTAACAGCCGCTTCTAACATGAAGCCGGTTTAATTTTCCAGTTTTGGTCCGCGGGTGGTATTTTATTTCCCACCTACCCCGTATATCTACAGAGCTTTCCCCTATCCACCACCTGAAGACGCGTCCGATTGGAGACTGGAAAAACTCCAATCGAAAACACAATTTCAGTTATTATAAGATTTCTGTTAATCTTAAAGTAGCAATTGAACATAAAATTATTGAATAGAAATAGAAAGTAAAAGTTTTGGAAGAATTACTAGAGAATAGTGACAAAAGAAGTGGGGGTATTAGGGGTTAAGTAAAACAATAGGATATAAAGGGTTTTTCCAATAAGAGGTGATATTCAATGAAAAATGCTATCTTTTAATATAAATGATCGGATGTTTATTGCATTATAAAGAGGAAGGTATGCCGTTAATAGTGGGAAATAACATCAGGCAAATGACCACAACGACCACGCTTACAGGACAATATTCTTTTCATGAATTTTTTCATAAGTGAATTGCAAAGTGGCTGTCCTATGTCCTCGATAGCCTCACGAATTCCATCTTTGAGGTCATGCATCGACCCTGGGTTGTTTGGCGTAGACCTTCTCTTTCACATGGCTCCCAAGAAAAAAGTCACAAGGTGTTAAATCACAAGATCTCGGTGGCCAATTGTAATCACCTCTTCGGGAGATAACACGGTTCGGAAACTTTTCCCGTAAAAGATGAATGGTGTCGTTGCTTGTGCGGCACATAGTGCCCTCTTGTTCAAAATAAACGTTGTCCAGATCAATACCATCCAATTTCAGCCATAAAAAATCGTTAATCATATCTCGATAGCGCAATCCGTTCACCTGTAACACACGTTATTGGAAAACCCTATATATATACATATATATAATTGGCGCTTTAACCATTTTTTGGGTGTTTGGCCGAGCTGTTCCTCCTATTTGTGGTGTGCGTCGGGAAGTTATTCCACAAATGGGTCCCTCGGTCAGTCTCGAGCCGACCTTGAAAGGCAGATATTTGTTATGAATATAATTTTCAAGGCAGAAATACACCCGGAAGTTTGTCATTGTCTACCGCTGTTAGAAAACACTTTTTCTTCATTTTGGTGCTTCACCGAGATTCGAACCAACTTTCACTCCGAATTCGGAATGGTAATCACACACCAACCCATTCGGCTACAACCGCCACGTACATTTCCCATACCGATATTTATTTACATCCATGTTTAAGATGTTTACAAGTGTGCAAATATTCCCATTACGTCATATACAAAATATTCTCATATTCGACTTAAGCTTAAATATCAATGGGCATTACAAATTTGAATTACATGCCTTCACACCTAAACAAAAGTAAACAGTTAGCTTCTAAATACATATATTGCTATATTTCACATGTGATGTAGGTGTTCAGTTTGGCTTACTTATGTCTGGCACTGTATCTTTCCATAGCTGGACTACCTGCTGACTTTTCTCACAATATACCTACACACAAATAATACAGACGCCTACTCAAAGGCATTGGTTTGACAGCATTCATCCTATAGAATGGCGTATGTGTGTGTACTTTAATGTCCGTCCAGCCTTAGACTTTGAAGTGAAGTACATTTAATTTGATTTGAAGATGTGAGTTCAATATAATACATAATTAGATACAAATAGATATTGGCACGCAAACTGTAGTTTACAGAGTCAAGCACATATT
This sequence comes from Anastrepha fraterculus, assembly GCA_037575425.1. Lineage (NCBI taxonomy): Eukaryota > Metazoa > Arthropoda > Insecta > Diptera > Tephritidae > Anastrepha > Anastrepha fraterculus. Next base: position 49,577 of record JAYXIM010022806.1, read on the forward strand.
CAAATATTTCATCAATGCTTGTTTATAAATTAATATAGAGACAGGGTAATCCAAATAGAAGTTTCCTTCAGTTAACACTTACGTGTGCTGTGCTTCCATTGAACAAAGATGTGAATCGCTTAAAGCTTGAAAAACTTTGGAGAATATTTTAAATTTCCTTATAAATTGTTACCGTGGTAGTTTGTGTAGGAATTGAAAAGAAATGACCAAGTGTGTCGGTCAACTCAACTTACAGGGATTCGGCCGACAAATTATATCTTCGAAAGGGTTGCTCTTTCACCTCTGTCGTAGCAGGGTTAACAAGCCATATCACTAAAACTAAGAATTGGAAGCCACTAAGGACTATCAGTACGCCAATAAATTCACAGTAAGTGGTCGTTTGCTGCTTTTTTTGTAGTGAAAGGATCATTGCCACATTTTGTTTTTGCTGCTGCGAACGCCATTTCGATCAATGATAAGTCCAATAAATCCGGAGTTGACGGTGTTTTGTGAGTTAAGCTTAAGGATTGGATGATATTCAGGCGCAACCCTGGATTGTCGGTGTTTTGTGAGTTAGAGTTTAGGGATTAGATGATATTCAGATGCAACACAAAGTCTCATGCCACAAAACCTAACAATCAAGTTCGGTAATTATGTTATCGTGATCAGATCCCTCTACAAACACATTTTTAAGGTATCAATAAAGAGAATATTCCAGAATAAGTAAACGATTTCTAATTTCCTCTATTATTTTCCCGGAATAGGCATCCTCTTTATCAAATCAGTCCTCTTTAAAACTCTCTAATAAGTCAGCCATGCCTGCCTTCTCCAAACTGGATAAAGAGGCAAAGCGAATGGGTTTGGTGGTGAACGAGCACAAAACGAAGTACCTCCTGTCTTCAAACAAACAGTCGGCGCGCTCGCGTATCGGCACCCACTTCACTGTTGACAGTTATAATTTTGAAGTTGTAAAAGACTTCGTTTATTTAGCAACTAACATTAACACCGATAACAATGTCAGCCTTGAAATCCAACGTAGAATCTCTCTTGCCAACAAGTGCTACTTTGGACTAAGTAGGCAATTGAATAGTAAAGTCCTCTCTCGACGAACAAAACTAACACTTTATAAGACTCTCATCATGCCCGTCCTAACGTATGGCGCAGAATATCGTAGGCGATGGAACGATGAGCTGTATGAGCTTTACGACGACATAGACATAGCGCAGCGAATAAAGATCCAGCGGCTACGTTGGCTGGGTCATGTCGTCCGAATGGATGCAAACGTTCCGGCTTTGAAAGTATTCGATGCGGTACCAGCTGGTGGTAGCAGAGGAAGAGGGCGGCCTCCTCTGCGTTGGAAAGATCAGGTGGAGAAGGACTTGGCTTCACTTGGTGTATCCAACTGGCGCTGGTTAGCACGAGAAAGAAACGACTGGCGTGTTTTGTTAAACTCGGCCAAAATCGCATAACCGGCTATAGCGCCAATTAAGAAGAAGAAGAATGAGTCAGCCATACAAAAGATTTAGACAAAATGTGGTATCACAAAGGACATTCATCATTGGCCTAAGTATTCAGTGGTTGCAACTTTTTTATTTTATTAAATTATATTTTAGTTTATTTAAAATTTGTATTTCAGTTTGTTTTATTTTGCTTAGTTATGTAACAATCTATTTTAAAATTTGTATTTAATATTTAAATTTTATTTTAGTTTTCTTAGAGTTATTTAATTTTTTTTATTTCTGTTTACTGACACATTTTTGAGTTAATTAAATGCTTTTATTACTTTTTTTATATTTCTTTACCCCTTTCACTTAATTTTATTTTATTTCATTTTGTAATATTTTATCTTAAAATTGTTACCTTATTTTAAAACTTTATTTTCTTTAGTTTTCATTTTATTTTAGTGTCCTTGTTTCATTATATTTTATATATTTTTATATTAGTGTTATTTAATTAAAAAAAAAATAGTTTAGTCTATTTACTTACTTTTGTTTTAATAATTTAATTTTTTTATTCCTTTGTCTTATTTCTTTACTTTTCTCACTAAATTTTTTTTAAATATTTTTTTGGTTTTGTTTTATTTATTTGTTTTATAATTATTTTACTTTTTTATTATTTTACTCATTTCGGTTAGCTAATTTTTTTTTGTTTTTGATTCAGCGTCTGCCACTTTCCTATTGTATTGTAATTTATTTAAAATTTTTATTTAATTTCGCTTATTTTGATTTTATTTAAAGTTTTCATTTTTTTCGAGTTTCTATATTTCATTTTTATTTTATATTTTTTACATATTTTTGTATTTTTCTTATTTGTTTGCGTGAGTTTAATTTCATTTTGCTTTAATGATTTTTTTTAATGTTAGTTAATCCATACATTTTTATATTTATTTAAAAAAAATCTTTAATTTTTTTTTTTTTATAATTTGCTTTGTCTTTTAGGTTTTTTTATTTCTTTTATTTCATTAAATTTTTCTTTATTTTTCTTTTGTATTTAATAATTGTTTTTTATGAAATTCTTAATTTTTTTTGTACATTTTTAATTTAATTTAATTGTTTTTTAATCAATTTAATTACTATAACTTTTTTGTTTGGTTTTCTTTATATTTTTCAATTATTTTTTGTTTTTTAGTTAATTATAATTAGTTTCATTTTACTTTGGTTTTTTTTTATTTAGTTTTTTTTTTTTGGATTCAGCATATGCCACTTCAGATTTCTTATTTGATTGTACTACGTATTACAAATCTTGCGAATCGGCTCTGCACGAGTGCGTTAGCATAATCGAAAAAGGGCTGGAAGCAAGAGACTACACTCTTAGTGTGTTTGTGGACATTGTAGGAGCTTTCGACAATGCTACCTTTGACTCTATGTGCTCTTCTAACAGTTTTTCTTGCGAATTGCACGGTCTTTCGGTGATTCCTACAAAAAGTACCGTAGTGCTCTTCACTAGGAAACGCAATATGGAAGGCATCTTACTACCCACACTGAAAGGGGCATCACTGCAACTGTCTTCTGAGGTTAAATATTTAGGAGTACTCCTAGATAGTAAGCTTACCTGGAAGAAGCATGTCGAGCAGAAGGTCTCTCGAACACTAAAAGTCTTCTGGCAGTGTAAGAGAACCTTTGGCAAGACCGACGATAGTACACTGGCTGTACATCCCATGATTCGACCCATTATTACATACGCTTCTGTAGTATGGTGGAAAGTCACAATGGTTAATTCCAGAGTAAAACCCCTAAACAGGCTACAGAGAAGTGTGTGCTTGGGTATCACAGGTGACGTGAGTACGACATCTGGTGATGCCCTTAATGCCATTCTGAACTTGCAACATCTAGATCTTCAAATTCGAAAGGAAGCAATGAAGGCGGCGTACAGGCACAAGTTAAACGGAGTCTGGGGAAATGAAGTGAGCACTGGCCACTGTCAGATATACCACCAGTTGTCGGAGCGGTGCAGACTGTTCACGATGCCGGTGTACAATCGGGTGCCTGTCGTTGGCTTCGGTAGGAAGTATGATGTTTTGATCCCAAATAGAGATCAATGGTTAAGTCCAGAAATCCCATTAATGAGATATCAGCACACTTTCTACACCGACGGATCCAAAACCAGTGATGGAAGCGGATCTGGATGGTACTTAGACGAAGACACTAAGTAGTCCTATGCCACAGGACAGATGTGAATGTGGCGTACTGGCTAATTGAGAAAAAGTGGCGGGACAACAGTATTGGAATTTGTAGTAACGTCAAGCTGCACTGGAACCCTTTCCTAACCCACGCTGCCCTTCGAAGTTAGTCGGTGAATGTAAGACAAAACTGAACAGTGTCGCAAAACACAACAAAGTTAGTCTTATTTGGATGCCTGGATATTGTGGTATTGCAGGGAACGGATTAGCTGATAAATTGGCAAATGAAGGCTCTGCAAGTATGCCACGAGGTCCTCAACCCTTTTTAGGTGTCAACTATGGATTGACGACTTCATAAGGTCTACCCATAAATGACGTTGGCCTGGTTGAACTCGTGCAGAGTAGCCAAGTGTTATGTGAAAGAGCCAAACAGGAAAATGGCGACCTTTCTCCTAAAACTCAGCAGAAAGGTCCTGAGAGTAGTGGTGGACGCCTGTGGTCAGCAGAGCATTTCCTCTGTAGCTGTCCGGCGTTTTCCAGAGTCAGACTTGGAATATTGGGTTTTGATATACTGAGTATGGACAAAGTTCATACTCTCCCTCTTCCGTATCTCTTAAAATTCATCAATGAATCCTTGTGGAAGAGTGACCTCAAACTAATTTATCCGTTTTACCATCCACTTTGTATCTTTCGTATCTCTATTTTTTCTACTGATATCTATCTGGGTGTAGTACAATGGTCAACTGACTGAGTGCTTGGACTTGTCTAACCCCCCCACAAATCTAATCTAACTACATTTTACTTAATTTAAAACTTTATTTTTCTTTAAGTTTTTATTGTAATTTATTTTTAATTTTAATTTTCCGTTTTTCCAAAATAAAATAAGTTTCATTTTTTTCTACATTATGTAATTATTCTATTTTTCTTATATTTCTGTATTCTTTCACTTGTTTTTTTCACATTTTTTTATTTATGTAAGTATATATTGTTTCACAATTTTGCTTTAATTTTTATAATTTGTTGTTTTACTTTGCATCTTGTTTTTTTGGTGTATTATTTCAGCCAATTTTTTATTTTTTGTATTTCGTTCTTTACTTCAATTTTTTATTTTATATAAGACCTTAATTGGTTTTTAGTACACGTTGCTATTTGAAGATTTATTTTCTTTCAATTTAGTAAATTTCTTTTTTATTTCTTTTTCAGATTTCTGTGTTTTTCCCCTTTATTTTTTTCTATCATTTAATTCTTTACTATAGTTCTTTCAGTTTTTTGTAATTGTTTGCTTTTTTATAATTTAATTTTATTTATTTTCTTGAGTTTTCATTTTTATTTATTTTCTTTTCCCTGAATTCAGAGTCTGCTACTTGGCCTTATTTATTTTATTGTAGTATATTTTAGTTTATTTAAAATTTTTATTTTTTTTTTTACTTCATATGTTACATTTCATTTCATGTTATTTCGAAATCTTATTTTATAGTAAGTTTTTAGTTCATTTATTTTTTTTTTTACATTTCAATTTACTATTTTATCATATTTTGTATCAGCTCTATTTGGTTTTGTTTTAATTAGTTTTATTCATTTTGCTTCATTTAACTTTTTATATTTTGTTTTATAGTTCTGGAGTTTTCACTTAACGTTTTTATTTTTCTAATATTTTTTTAAGTCTATTTAATTTCTATAATTTTTCTATCATTCGTTTTGCTTTATTTTTTACGATGTTTTTTTATCATTTAATTGGTTGGTTGGTTGGTTTAAGGGTGACCCCGCATCGGAGTGCCACATAGACCGCAAGTTGGGTCCGTTGTGTTGCCCTTGAGCTCATTATGTTACATGATTTCCCCACCTAACCGAGATTTTTATTGTGGAATCATTTAATTAACTTTTCTTTATTACATTTTTTTGTTATTTAAAATTTTTGTTTTATTTTAAGTTCATATTTTGTGAATGCGTTGCTAACTTTTAATATCTATCATATTTATCACGGATAAGAAATATATAAATATATCAAAATATGACAAAAACAATGACAATAATAATATCAGACCAAATTAATCTCAAGAGGCACACATTGAAAAATTAAAATATTATAAATATTTCAAAATATACCTACATTTTGTCATGTAAATCTTGTTCATTCTGCTTTGGGAAAAAAATTAACACACAAATTCATTTGACTCATTGAATGCAGCTTTTTTACCATACTCAACAACTAACGAAAAATTCCCATGTTATTGTGATGAGTATACCCGACGTAGACAGCTAAAGGCACAAAATTTAACTTGGATTTGGCCCACCCTTTGCATTGCCTATAAATTGAAGGCATCAAAAATTTGGTAAATGTTGAGCCCATTGCTGTACTTGGATCAGATATATATTAGAACATACATAGCTGTCCGCACAGCGTACATACATATGCATATTTTATGAATAACTTCAACAAAGCATTGTACTGTCTCACAAGTTCACAACCACTCAGCTCTCTGCTGTTCATTTCGTTTTGCGTGCGTGAATATAATTCCATATCAATCGCAATAGTACTCGTATAGTTGACTGGACATCCATTAAACTTTTAATAAATAAAATGCATGACTTCCATTCTTCTAAAATGCACTCTTCTCCTACAACCACGTATAGGTATGTATGTACCAAAGTATGTGCGTAATAGCAAGAATATACAAGCATATGTATGGATTAGTACAGATTCTGGTATAAGTACATATACAAATACTATTGCTTACACACACACACACATTACATTTGCTATTACTGCTACATTATTTGATTATATCCATGCATTGTAGTTTGAAAATAACCTGATTGGCTTTGTCAATTTCCAATGGTAGACAAAGCATTCCGGAAAGCATTTCAATAGGCAACTATTTTTAGTCAATAATTGTTGAACCGTCAGCAATGTTCATTCGATTGACTTTAAAAGCATATTTTATTAAATATTTATGTGGCTTCGACATATTTTCCAAAAGGCAATACACTGATAGCGAATTTCAATTAGGAAATATATCTGCCTTAATGGAAGGATATGTTTAAGCGAATTGACGCAGCGGTTCGGAAATATCCAGTTTTTTATGAGGGCTATCTTTAGAAGTAAAATATTTTCTTTTCCCAATAAAATGCAAAAAGCAATGGGAGGTTTAAAAAAAAAAGTTGCATAAGCTTTTATTTGTGTAAAGTTATACATATTTTGGCGCCCTGAATGCGCTTTGTGAACACGACACGAATGGATTGAATTTTGTGCCATACTCTGCAACTTATCGTCTTTTTTTGCTAAAAACATTCCAAAATTTATCTTCCTAGCCGTAACTTGTAGCCTCTTTATCGGCATTGACCATTGACTTGACGCAGCCCCACCATAAAGTTGATCAAAAAAGTCACCTGGACTAGGCGACTAATTGAGTAATCCACTACTTCAGCTGATTTGCTGTTTTATCTCAATAAAGTGATTACTTCTTCTTCTTTCAGATTGGTAAAATAATCGCACAGTTCTATAAAGTCCGCTAGTCGTTTCTCGTGCTCGTGCTAATACTAACTTATTAGGACACAAAATGTAAACCACCTACTTGACCTTTCTAACACAGATGAAGCCTTCCATTTCTACTAGCAGCAGATAGAGCAGCTATCAGCTAAAGCATACGTTAAAGCCATAGACTGAGACCGGTCAAAGAAAGGAGCCCCCAGTGACTTTAATGGTCTGGCCTCTAAACCCGGAGATTAGCAGAGCAAGCGTCCACTGTCTCCTTCTCTGAAAGGTCCCCACAGCTTCAGCAATGAGGGTCAAATGGTAAATCTAGCTTTTACGCGTGTGTGGCAATTATCCAATAACCGGTACACACAGCTTCGAGTTTGGAAATTGCATGGCGGGGAGTTCACAAGACCTTCTTAGTCCTCCTTCTACTGTACTGGGGTCAAAGCGTTTTCAAAATAGCACATGAAGAAATACTAGTAGAGCTCCATCTTTGCGGGGTTTTCCTGAGAAATAATTTGTGCAAATCCCCTTTAACAATAGTTAGGGGGTATCTGACCCCAATTCAGTCCTCTTCCTGGCAAGCTCATCCGCAATTCCACTTCGCTCTATGTTCCTATGTCCTGGAACCCTGATCAGAGAAGTGTTATCTGCACACCCAAGATATTTGATGTCCTCCTTACAGGAGTTGACTAGCTCGGATTTGCACCAAGGCGTCATCAGAACCTTGATCGCGACTTGACTATCGAAGAAAATGTTAATATCTCCCTTGCTCTCACGTTCCCTAGGCATTTCGCAAAGAGTTCTGCCCGGAAAACACTAGCGGCATTCGGCAGTTTTAAAGAATATATATATTGGCTGATTTTGAGAAACCCCTTGCTCCGACTCCCGATTCCATCTTGGAGCCGTCAGTGAAGACAGCCTACCTCGTGCCGCACTTTATAAAAGATTTATAGCACATAAAGGAATGCATAAAATTAGAATGCATAAAAAAAACTAAAATATTTAGAATACGCACGAACTTATGGACTGACCTGATAGATTAAAGTACCAAAGACTGGTGACAAAAATGTCATAGGCCTCGGCTCCAGATCCAGACATCCTCTAGATAATTTTTTTTTAATTAAAATTTGTGTCCCTTTATTTATCTTCCTCAATGATTTTGAGTCAGTTTTCTTAGTCTGGCTTTTTGAATTTTCTCGCACGAGTGATAAGATACAAACAAAAAAAATTCCATGATTTTTTCCAACCTGAGTTGTGACTACACTCATGCAATATAAAACAAAATTTGAAAATTTTCAATTTTTATACAACTTAGATTCACACTTTGTGACTTTTTCCATAACCTACTGAAATCGTAATATTAGTTTAGGGAAAAGAAATCCATTATTTTTCAGAAAAAATTTTAAAATTTTGTGCAAATGGCTTAAACCTGTTTTGTGGTCGATCTTCAGCTCCATGGCGATGCTACTACTACTAACCTCCTGGTCAACTTCGAATATTTCTGTGATTTTATCGACATTTCCGACATTTTCTTTGACATCAAAAATGCCTGAACAGAATCGACAGAACCAAAATTGAAGACCATAAACACCATTCACAATTTCAGTGACCTGGCTTGCAATTTCGCGTTTTTCTTTTTCTTAATTGGCGCGATAACCGCTTACACGATTTTGGCCGAGTTTAACCCTTTCGGTACATCTTTTTATTGCGCCATCCAAAAAATCCAAATTTTTGTCTGAGTATTTATTTTAGGACCAATAACAATACAAATAAATTTTTTTTTTTTTTTTTGTTTGTTAAGTGCTTTTTTTTTAATGTTGCCATATGGCAACAAATGTTTTGTATGGTAAAGAAAAACAGTTTATTTTTGGTTTTTGCATAAAGGTTCGTACATTTATTAAAATTTGGTTTGACATCAAAATTTCAATTTATTTATAAATCGAGATTTCTAAACTAAAGTTCCAACCAAAACAAAATATTTAAAATAAAAAAATTCATTCAATACTATAAATATACACGTACATACATATTAAAAAGTGAACAAGGATATAAACTAAAAACATAAAATATTAGCATAAAAAGTATTATAGAAAACTATAGCTATAAAAATTACTTAAAATAATACAAAGGAAAGAAGTATCTTACCAAGAATTTAGTCGCTGCAGTGATAATCCTTAAAGCAATCGCGATCTCCGTTAGGTAGGCACAAGTGAACCGAACACTTTGAACATTTGTATCTGGAAAATCCTGAACATCCTTTTAATTTGCATCTGTTTTTTTTCTCAGTGTACTCCACCCAATGTTGATTTCCATCATATCGGACAGACACTGATGGTGCTGTTTCATATCTCTTTCGAGAAGTTGATGGGCTGTCGATGTTTTCATTGAAAGAGACTTTTGGCCGTCCACGTTTGCGAGAAAATGCGTCCTTATTTGCTTGCGCTAGCAGACCATCAGCAATGTCGTTGCGGAACTCAAGCAGATCCATGTGATTCTGCTTTTGACCTTTATTATTACCCTCATGATCCTTCCTGTACTCCAGCCATGAGTTGCATATGGCCAGGTCAACAAAGTGGTCAAATATTTTAAGAGTCCATTTTCTTGACCTTATCGATATTCTATACAATGAAAGAAGGAAGTCTATTTTATCAACTCCTCCCATATTCTTGTTGTACACAGCCACAATGTAGGGCTGAGTTATTTCAACTTTCGTCTTTTTTTCAACTAAAAATCTTTGCACATTTTTAAGCGGCTCTTCGCCATATATTGATGAAATCAATTGGACAACACCTCCATCAAGCCATCTTATGACATAAATATTGTCCTCCCTTTCGATGCGGTAATCAAAACTACCTCTACCTTTCTTTTTTAGTTCCTTTTCAGATTGCAAAGGCACTTTACTACACCTATTTCCTCTAATTGTACCCGTTGCCCAAATACCTTTTTTCTGTAAGTACAGTATCAAATTAAGTGTAGAAAAATAGTTGTCAAAAAATAGCTTGAAGTTTTTATTTTCGGGAATAGTTCTTGTGAGATGAACTACAATATCGGAGCAAAACCCTAGTTTTGGTCCAGAAATAACGGTATTTTTTCCTTGATATATTTCAAAGTCATACAACATGCCATTTGAACTACATAGACAAAATAATTTAATTCCCCATTTTATTGGCTTTTTAGGCATGTATTGTCTAAGGGCTGTCTTTCCTTTGAAAGGTACCATCATTTCATCCACACAAAGATTCTCTTCTTTGGGGATAGTATACAACTTTTTAGTAAAGATATTTATTAATGGACGAATCCTGAAAAGTTTGTCATTGCCTGGACCACTTGTTGTGAACTTCAAGTTGTTTCGCAAGGAATGGAATCTATTCTTTGTCATATTTTGACGAAATGCCGGAATATCTGTGGGCGCTGTCCAGTACATAGACAATCTGGGATAACCAATTGTCCCAATCATAACCTCCAAAGCAAGAAACTTAAAAAATTCTTCTTTCGTTAAGTTAAATGATCGACCGTCTTTTAAAAGAGAGGCTTGGTTTGTCGCCTGCACTACTTCTTCAAAAAATTCTACAGTAAAGTATTCCAAAAAGTACTGCACTGGAAGTTTTACAGCGTTACTTGAATAACACTCAGAAAACTCAGCTTGAGGAGGAGCCCACGAAGTCTTTTTCCATCGAAATTCATTAATTTGTTTTGGTTGATAGTTCGAAGTACCAGCTTCTGAGCTAGAGCCATTTTCATCCAAAACTAGTTCGTCATTACATTCCCCGTTGATATTTGTAATGCTTATATCATACGGACCTTGACGACTAAGCTCCTCCATCACAAAAGTTTCATTATTGTCAAATGCCTCAAATAAATCCTCTAATATTTCTTCCGATTCCGAATTCTCAAGGTCTGAGAGATCTGAGTCCTCGAAATTCTCCAAAATCTTTTCTATAACACTGTCGTTAATTTTTCTTGCCATATTTGAAAATAATATTCCGCAAACAAAAACACGTCTCTCTGCTACCAGTTTCAATCGCAAATAAACTTCTTCTGCAATCTAATGCAAGTTAGCACCTTACGAGAAATTTGTTGCCATATGGCAACAAGCTTAGTTTTAAAAATTAGTACAGCTCTTAAAGCTGCGAGCGAAAAAATATTTATATGCCAAATGACAGATTGAACATTTTTCTATATACTTTTTTCAAAAATTGTTGAAAACATTTGCCCAAAATGCCTCAAAAATCTAAAAAGCAAAATACAAATTTCAGAGTGAAGTGCTATATGCCAGAAGGCTTTCTTTAAAAATGTTGTATTACCGATACATAATGGGCGGTTATTATTTATTTTATTTCTGTTTACCCATTAAACTTCAATTTTTGAAAATATGTAACAAAAAAGTTGATATTATTTACAAGAGAGTGTTGACGGCCTTTTAAAGTTTACTGTTGCCATATGGCAACAATATCGCGAAAGGGTTAACAAGCGCTAGTCGTTTCTTTCTCGTGCTAACCGGCGCCAATTGGACACACCAAGTGAAGCCAAGTCCTTCTCTGCCTGATCTTTCCAACGCAGAGGAGACCTTCCTCTTCCTCTGCTACCACCAGCTGGTATCGCATCGAATACTTTCAAAGCCGGAGTGTTTGTATCCATTCGGACGACATGACCCAGCCAACGAAGCCGCTGGATCTTTATTCTCTGCGCTATGTCTATGTCGTCGTAAAGCTCATATAGCTCATCGTTCCATCGCCTGCGATATTCGCCGTTGCCAACGGGCAAACTTCCAAAAATTTTACGCAGAATCTTTCTCTCAAACACTCCAAGCGTCGCTTCATCGGATGTTGTCATCGTCCAAGCTTCTGCGCCATGCGTTAGGACGGGCATGATGAGAGTCTTATAGAGTGTTAGTTTTGTTCGTCGAGAGAGGACTTTACTGCTCTGTTTGCCTACTTAGTCCAAAGTAGCACTTGTTGGCAAGAGAGATTCTACGTTAAATTTGAGTATACGAATTCCTAGGTATACGAAGCCTTTTACAACCTTGAAATCATAACTGTCAACAATGACGTGGCTGCCGACTGTTTGTTTGAAGACAGAAGGTACTTCGTTTAGTCCTCGTCTCGGTCTGGTGGTGAACCCATTTGCTTTGCCTCTTTATCCAGTTTGGAGAAGTCAGAACTAACAGCGCGGTTGTTAAGGCCGATGATGTCAGAGCATTTTCGCCTTTATCAAAGAAAAACTGTAAAATGTGCCGATTTTTTTCTTTGGTGACTTCCATTTTTAACACCCTGTAACTCACAAAGGAATTAAACAAACAAAAAACAGTAAAAGATTTTTTTAGTCTGAAATGTCGCCTTGGCAACGAACCCAAACTTTAAATTGTTTGATCGATACTTTACGAGATATCGGGCACTACAGCCATCTACCGAGAAAATTATGGATTTCTTTTTCCCAAACAACATAAATTGCAACTTTAATTAAAATATTAAATTTTTAGCTTTATTTTTTTTCAAGCTCTTAAAAAAAATTAACATTAGCCTTTACTTTTAGCTGAATTTGTAGACTATTATATGAAAATATTGCAGCTAATTAAATTTTTTCATAAAGCCTCACTTGCACGCGTACATGCAAACCTACATATCATATAAAAGAGACTAGTAAAAAATATAAAAAAAAATACTCATTATTTTGTTTGAGCAATTAAGCGCAAAATCGATTCGTTAAACAATAATGAGATTAAAAATCAACAATTTTTTTATGAAAATATAATTTTATATGAAGCAAAAGCAAAAACAAAAAAAGGAACCTATAACTGAAAATTAAGTATCAAGTTGAATGTCACACGAAACGAGCATTAAATGCAATGAGCTGCACGCAATGGCGAGACCGAAAAAAGTAAGTAGCAAACAGCGAAAGCAATGAAGGCAGAAAAAACCAGAGCAAAGCAAAAACAAGCATTTTAACGACATTAAAGTCAATGTTCACAAAAGGCCCACTCGGCTGTCCGTTGGCAGATAAAATAAAAGACGCACGCACACACAAACATTGAATGCGGCACAAATGACAACAGCAACAGCCGGTGCGGTTGACACGCGCATCTAAAGAATTCCCAATGCCATAGAGCAAAAAGTAATGAAAAAAACCCAAACCTTAAGAGTAACTATATTTTATTAAAATCATATAAAAACAGTAAATGGTTGGCATTGACGTTTAAATATGTAAATTTATGCTTGTGTTTGAATAGCTGCGAAATGGGACATATATGTGACATATGTATGTGTGCGTTTAACTCAAAGTGTAATTTGATTAGATTACGCCAAAGCAAATATGTAAATATCTGTGCCAGTGTGTGTGTGCATAAGCGTAATTTGATTTTTTGTTGCATATGCATAGGCGCTACAGTCATTTTTTTTCGGCACAAATTCGATTAAGCGACGCAGCAGCGACTAATGCCAAGCAGTCGTAATGAGCATCAAAGCAACAATAAGAAAAAATACGCATTTACATTATTGAAAATCTCAATGCAGTGGAAATTGTACAAAAAGCCGTAAAAGCACACAAATGTTGGTTGTACTTAAATTTCTTGTTTTTGTAATTTTTTTTTTTTGGTTTTTAGACATAAAAATAATCATTATAGCTGGCGTATTTAATGTGACGCACATCTCTCTCTTTTTTTTTTTTTTTGACAAAATATTTAGAAATTCATGACAGCATTGCATATAATATTTATACAAAAGTCATAAACTTTTTGTTGCTACAATTTTGCGAAACTGTTGTTCTTGCTGTCTATGCTTTGCGTTTTTTTTTTGTTTTGTGTTTTTTTGCCCATCAGCAACGTTATTATGTTAATAATGTTTCTGCTGATTACTTTGGCAAAAAATCTTCCTCTAGAATGCCCCATTGCCTCATGGAGTCACAAGGAAAAAATAAGCATTAATTTTCACTGTAACATTCTGACAACTCTCTCCCTCCCTTTCTCGTTCCCTACCTCCCGCCTGGCTTTTGAATCATTTTGTATGAAATGTCAGCTGACAATAGCAGGCAATCAACAAGCAGCAAATGATTTTCGGTGCTGTCTGTAGAGGTGCAGTTGTAGAAGCGAACATACATATGCATTTTATATTGTATATACAAACAAATACAGACACACATGTCATAAAAAAATTGTAACAGTAATAATACAGAGGATATAAAGGTTTGCCAGAAAAACATTCATTACTGACTGACTCGTTTTTCTTTTTTACAAACTCTAATGAAATGTAAGAGAATTTGCAATAAATTTAATATTTGCTCGTAAATTTCACGGCTCTATGCTGTATATTGGGGGTAATTTTTGCATGCGAGGTATTGACTGCATGTGCGTACCCACTAGGGAAAACCGATACAATGGAGAAAATTTGAAGCGATTCACCGAAGTTCGTTAATTCGTTGGAATTTGATTATTCGCGTACAACTTAAAAATATTCGCTTTTTCGGGTGTTTAAATTAATGGCGTCTAATCGCATTTCATATATTCCACCATAAGCATGGAAAAGTGCTATTAGACGTGTTCGATAACACGAAAATTTGTAATAGTTTATTTTTATCTTTCTATTTTTTGACGTGATAACGTCTTATAATTCGATTTAACATGGAACGAACGACAAAGCAAACAAAGCAAACGAACGGCAACGTTCGACATCTTGCTCTCTCCTACTTAAGTGAGCGTATATGTGTATGTACATATATGCGCATATGTACATATATAATATAAATTCACGTATTTGTATTTACATATGCCTTCTTATTGATTATTATTAATTAGATTTACTTGAAGAATTTAAAATAAAACCAGGTTTGTTAATAATACCTGTTGTTTTAATGTTATTATTATTTTTTGACGTAATAACGTCTTATAATTCTATGTAGCCGGCTGCACGCACCAAAAAATGCGTCGTTATCTTGCTTATGCGTCGTTACCTTGCTTGAACAGCATGTTATGTTATGTTATGATATGTTATGTTATGTTATGTTATGTTATGTTATGTTATGTTATGTTATGTTATGTTATGTTATGTTATGTTATGTTATGTTATGTTATGTTATGTTATGTTATGTTATGTTATGTTATGTTATGTTATGTTATGTTATGTTATGTTATGTTATGTTATGTTATGTTATGTTATGTTATGTTATGTTATGTTATGTTATGTTATGTTATGTTATGTTATGTTATGTTATGTTATGTTATGTTATGTTATGTTATGTTATGTTATGTTATGTTATGTTATGTTATGTTATGTTATGTTATGTTATGTTATGTTATGTTATGTTATGTTATGTTATGTTATGTTATGTTATGTTATGTTATGTTATGTTATGTTATGTTATGTTATGTTATGTTATGTTATGTTATGTTATGTTATGTTATGTTATGTTATGTTATGTTATGTTATGTTATGTTATGTTATGTTATGTTATGTTATGTTATGTTATGTTATGTTACGTTAAAGTATATTATGTTATGTTAATGTTAACTCATTCTCTATATCCATACAAAATATCTATCAAACAAATAAAATTAAAATTTTCTTTTGAAAAATGCAACCATTCAATCAGTAAATAAACAAAAAGATAACGCAGCGCTAGCAACGGAGGCTTTCAGCTGGCTGGTGAAGAATTCCTGGTTTATATTCGCCGTAGAAGATCAGAGTCCTTCAGAAATTTATAGATTTTCGAAATGTTGGAATCGGAAGGGTTAATTAGTAGCGATAGTGCATCATGACCGTAAAAATTCTGCTGTCTTTGTCGATCTAGTCCAGGGCAGAAGGCTAACAAGTGCAGAATACTGACTGGAGTATTACAAAATGGACACAGGCTTGGTTGCCTCCCTTGCAGTAGATATGCATTGGTGATTACACTGTGACCAATGCGTAGGCGAGTATATGGCGTAGTATAGTTAGATGGGAGGGATGATAGATAAGTTGGTTTAGTACGATTAGGATTAATCCTGGAGTAATGGTGACTATAGTGAAACCAGTCAGCTACTAGTTTGGTTTGCCTGTGCTGCTTTATAAGTCGATAAACATCATTTTTACATAAAAGATTTGATGTGATAGTAGGAGTAATGCTCATATCCTTGGCAGTATTATCAGCGATTGTATTTCCGTTGATGCATGAATGCACAAGATTTTGATACTATGAGGGTGAGAAATCAGAATATTTCTTATGGTTCCAATAATGTGATTGGAGTTATTATAGTTCTTTATGGCCTGAAAACAGGACATGCTGTCTGTGCATATGATGTGTCTCCCCTTCGATTTTGACGAATACTGCATGGCGTAGAGAACTGCTGTTACTTCAGCGGTGAAAATTGAACAAAACGGAAGTAGTAGTCCATACGATACAGGCTCTCCATTCTCTTTCACGACAGCAAAGGAAGTGTAATTCGCTTTGGACCCATCGGTGAAGATTAGCTGCCAACTATTGCTTTTAAAGCGAGATGAAATTTCTAAAAAATATGCGCAGTACTCTGCCGATGTCGTATTAGATTTTTGCATGTAACTTAAGTCGTTTATAAAAGATAATTTTTTCAGCACCCATGGCGGGTGATGGCCATGTCTCGCCGATAATAGTCTTAAGGGAAGTCCATTGTCTTTGGCAAAAGAGGCGCATTTGGAAATTGATGAAGCTATCTTAGGAGTTCGTGCACGCACAGCTGCCGAGTGAAAGCATTTTTGTAGCAAAGCATTAGAAGTGAGAGCGAGCTTAGGATAAAGTTTCCTTATATTGTCCTCCACATTGTCGATTAGTGATGGTAGACCTGATTCTGCCAAGATGTTTTTTATTGGCGAAGTAGGAAATGCACGTAAAGATCGTCGGACAGCAGTATGGTAAGGAGACGCTAGGAGCTTGATGTAATAGTTATTTCGAGTTTTTGCAAGTAGGCGTTCGTTAGCACTAACAAATTATACATCACGCACAAATTGATAGAGCAAAGTGACAGTTCGATGCAAGAGAGACGTTAATTATGCGCTGGAGAAATTTTAGTTAGCATGAATTATCAATGACGAAAGCATATGACCGATAAGCATATGACTGAACCTTTTGAAAGCAAGTCAATTAGTTTTGTGGAATCCTGTGCACTTTTGCCCTCACGTTAGTTTGAAAATGCCAGAAAATGTATCAACAAAAAACGTGAGCATATTTACTGTAATTTTTTTGAATAACACACAAAATTTGTAAACAAATTCAGCTGATATAGTAGGATGTGTGACAGTGGAACAAAATACTCTACCTTGTTAAGCCATATATAGGAAAAGCATCAAGCAATTCTAATTTACCTCTTGCAGAAAACTTTGTTAAAGAGCTAACGAAAAGCATCAATAATATTGTTGGGAACAGCCTCGCTGACCAATCCGCGAAACAAGCTCATCGAAGCCCAGTAACTAGCACAGACAATTTAGACAATTTAAACAAACAACTCCTTGAATGGAATCTAACCAATGACTGGTATAAAAACGTTAACTACACAAAGACCAATATAACAGATTTTCTACAAAAAACTAATAAAAAACCTTCACGACTAGACATTATAAAATTCGAACGCCTTAGGTTAGGACACACGAAAATAACACATGGCCATCTTATGAATAACACAAACCCATTATATTGTACTTGCAACACAGATATCTTAGTCACAGTAACTCATCTTCTACTGAGTTGCCCCCTGTATGCTACCTGTAGAGAACAAATATTCACTAACACAAACCCAATTTCACTCCTCTCAGTCCCTTCTCTTGAGTCAATATCCCTAATAACAAAATTCCTCAAAAGAACCAATCTTTACCATAAGATTTAAAATAAAATTGTATCTACTAAGTTTAAGAATGGAAGTATGCATATGTATATAAAATTATCGAGCTTAAGGCCTCGCTGCTATAGCTCCTAACTTAAAATAGCTTATAAGATTTATGTTGTAAGCTAATTTTATATAAATAAAAATAAAACATTAGTTGGAACATTGCGATCGAACAAAAGAGTGGTTCCTCCAGAGATGAAAGTCAGCAAAGGTCAGCAAATGTGGCACTTCAATGTTCGCCTATGACAACGAACTGACGCCCTTGTCATATGTTATAAGCCAAAACCGAATAAAATAATTGGCTTGTTGTCCTCATGCAATGAAAATGGAACTGTGAATAGCATGACGAAGAAACCACATATGATCGAGTTCTACAATTCAACAAAAGGTGGTGGTAGACAACTTCGCCCAAATGTGCAGCGTAAAGAGCTGCGTTCGAAAAACCAACCGCTAGCCAATAGCAGCATTTTTTGGATTACTCAATAAGGCTTATATACATTTATGAAAGGTTTACACTCTGCTCTCATTCAAAAACACTTATGAAGAAGACTTTATGTGGTAACTTTAAAAACCGCAACTCGACCAAATATACAAAGCGGACTAGTTCAACATGATGAGAATGCAGAAAGCAGTGGAGACGTATCAGCAAGCAAAAAAAGAAAGATTTGCGCGATTTGTCAATCATCCAAACGTCGAATGACCAAATCTTCATGCGCCAAATGTAAAAAAAGCTTGTGTAGGCAAAATAAAGTTAAAGACTTATAAAACAGAGTTTTATTTTTAGTTTAAAGCATAAAATGGTATTCATGAATTTTAATTTGATTAATATTCCTTTTTTGTTGAAATTTTTCAGAGGCTATGAGCAAAAAAAAAATTTTTATTGAAAATGAATATTTTTAATTTTAAGTTTATATTAAAATGAATAAACTAGCATTAGAACTATTAAATAAATATTCAGCGTAAAATACTGCATTTATATTTTATTCTTTTTGGGCGTAGATGCAATCTGAAGAAAGCTTAAAAAGAGTTGTCGTCGTTTCGACGAAGAATGTCTTCAGTGTACTAAAAATATGAATGTCCATCTAGGGTTAACGAGTAGTGCGACTGAAAGTTATAGAAAGCCTGGTTACATTTTTTCGCGATTCTAGCTCAAGTGATTTGAGTATTTTAGATTGGGTCGTATTTTTCTATAAACTTGTCTTACGTAGGCTTGAAAAATATTCTAAAAATGTCTATTTACTTTATTTAATTCGAAACTAAGTTTTTTAAATAATTTAATATTTTTTTGTTTATTTATGAAATATATTTATAAATCTTTTCTTAATTTTTTCAGGTCAGATATATTTCATAAATAATAATATTGGAGAAAATTTTAAAATACATTTTTTTTTAATTATTCTAATATTTTCTTGTTTATAAGCTTGAGTATACATAAAAAGGAGTAAACAAAATATTTTTTTTTTTAATTTAACACACATTTTTTTATAAACTTGCGTATAAAAAAGTAGAAAAAAGTAGGTACTTTAAACATTTAAGTACAAATTTTTTTATTAGGTACGCAACTACGTTACCGCTGTTCATAAATAGATGCCGCCAGCAGTGTGTGCCAGCCGATTCTAACATAACCTAAATGTCATAAACCACCAAGCTCAGACATATGGTAAACAAACTCCTTCGACACATTAGTGATTTTTTTTTTTGGTGTCATCTACTTTTGGTTGTATGAAAATGTCTGATTTTGAGCCAAATAATTGTCATTTGCGGGAAGTGTTGATTTTCTTGACCGTCCACGTGAAGGAAGGCCAAAAACCTTCGAAGACGCTGAATTGGAAGCATTGCTCAATGAGTATCCGTGTCAAATGCAAGAAGAGTTTGCTTCAGTATTAGGAGTTACCCGCCAATCCATTTCCAAGCGATTGCATGCTTAAGGAATGATTCAGAAACAGGAGACTTGGGCTCCTTATGAGTTAAAACCAGGGGATGTTGAACGTTGTTGGGTCGCCATTGAACAACTGCTCCAGTGGCAAAAAAGGAAGGGTTTTCTTCATGTCATCGTGGCGGGTGATGAAAAATGGACTCAAAAATGGATGCAATCAAAAGAAAATAAAGTAATGGGGACTGCCCGGTCACGCTTCCTCGTCGTCGGCTCGGCTGAATATTCACGCTGCAAAAGTTATTCTGATGTATTTGGTGAGACCAAGTTGGTGTTATTTATTATGAACTGTTAAAACCAAGCATAACCATAACTGGGGATCGGTATTGACTTCAATTGATGCGATTGAGCCGAGCACTGCGCGAGAAGCGCAGTGATTCTACAGCACGACAACGCTCGGTCTCACATTGCCAAACCTGTTGAAACCTACCTGGAAACACTAAAATGGGAAATCCTACCCCACTCGCCATATTCTCCAGATATTGCGCCGTCCGATTACCATCTGTTCCGATCGATGGCACATGGTCTAACTGACCAGCAGTTCCATTCATATGAAGATATCAAAAAATGGCTTGATCCGTGGATAGCCTCAAACGATGAACAGTTTTACCCCGACGGTATACGAGATCCTCCAGAATGATGAGAAAAAGTAGTAGCCAGCGATGGGCAATACTTTCAATGATCCACTTGTAACCGTGTTTTCAAGTTCTTACGTTTCAAATACATAGAAAAATTTTAAGCACATTTTTTAATTTATTAAATTATTTATTGTTTTTCTTTTTTTAACTAGAGCACAATAAACAGTAAACTGAAAAAAATTATAAATATTTATATATTCAATAGGTGTACAAAAACGTTTGAAAAATATAGTTTTGAAGTAAAATATGTTGGGTTCTTTTACAAAATCTTCAAGTTTTGCCGTTTCCAGTATTTGGGAAAATGTTGGACACAAAATTATTGATTTTAATAATAAAAACGCTTAAGTACTGAAAAAAATTTTAAAAATGTTTACATTGAATAAATCTGTGAAAAATTTTTAAGCACATTTCCGAAGTAAAGTAATTAGGTTATTTTCAAGAATTCGCATAAATTGACGAGTTTTTTTTCATTTATTCATTGATAAAATATACTTTAAGGGGACAGATACCTGTAAAATTTCAAAAAAAAATTTTGTTTTTCATTAAATGTTAATACAATCCTTTAAGAATTTTGCACACATTTTTTTATGATATTACTTTCTATGTGAATTTACAATTTTTCGAAAAAATAATTTTTTCGAAGCAAAAATAGTAGGAAAATTCGCCGCTTGAGAAGCCCCTCTGCGACATTCCCGGAAGAAATCCGCTATTTTAAATGATTAAATGATTTTTATTATTTTAATGTATAAATAAACTCTATGCCAATTTTGAAAAAAATGTTTTGACTTCTTCATTTTAAATAATTTGAATGAAAATCAGGGAAAATATGGCCTTTTACAGGTATCTGTCCCCTTAAATGACATTTTTGAGAACTAAAGAACTAATCGGAGCTCAAGGCGGAATACATCGTGATATACGATGGTGTACTCTCTCCTAACGAACACCTCTCATAAACATACAGTTTTTTTCAGTAATAAAAAATGCTTAAGGGTTTTTTTTAATTTTTCCCTTTTGAGCGGACAACCGTCTCATAACAGCGCGCGGACACTTATTTTCCACTCCAAAGGGTATGTTAGTTCCCCATGACCGGACAGCCTACAACAAAGGTTTTACGTTTACTATCTACCATATTCGTACAGCTGTTGCTTATTCAATAACGCTTGTAGGTATAGAGGGAAACCCCGTAAATACGAAGAACTGTTTTTTTCATAATTGGAAGACGTCTATACTGAAGTGCTAACTGTTTCTCAAGAATCCTTGGCTATCTCGTCTGAAGATTAAATATAATACAAAATGAGGCTGACGACCTATAAAGAGGCTTATTTAGATATAAGAAAACTAAAAGCTTTTTCTCTAAACCACAACAAACTTAAGGGCGTTGAACTACTTACTGATCTTCAAATACATCTTCAAGATATTCGAATTAAAGGAAAAACTCGCCATGCTAAAATTTCTATCTTTTTTAAATCAAAATGCTGTCTTGTTTAATAAACTTTGTTTTTTTAATTCTTGAAAAAATATTGATGAAAATCCTTTCTTTGTATTTAATGTATGCATGTACTAATATTCTTGTTATTGAAATAAAACTGTCTATTACGCATTTTTAAGAACTATTTTTATATTTTTCTCTTAAGCGGGCATCTCTCATAAGCGGACAAATATGTCAGTCCCTTAGGTGTCCGCTTAAGAGAGAGTGCACTGTATTCCGATGGAGTGATTAACTTCGCGCCACCTTGTGCAAGAAAAATAAGAATTTTACATTACATTTCTCATACACCTATGGGAACAGAAGGGTATGAAATACACACTTTCAAGGTCAATGATTTTCCCTGCAGGATATGAACATCATTCGTTTCATTTTTACTGCAGTTATTATTTTGAATTTTATGTTAAAACTTTATTAGATTTTTTAATGCTCTGAGTTGGCGTGTTAAGTAAGCGAAAAAAATTTAACAAAAGCATTATGAAAAAAATTCTGAAAAAAGTGTATTTATTTATTTACATAAGAAGCAGGAGCAACTGGTACTTAAATATTTGTATATACTTTTTACGAATTTTTCAAATAAAGGGTGTCTAATAACAATGTTATTAATGTAAAAGAACATACAAATGTCACACAAGTGACCATTAAGGTCTCCTAGTACCAAATCTCTCCGAAACGTGCTTAAAGTAACACCCGGGAAAGAGCAATCATGACGTAAGTATGTAGCATTACTTCTTTAATCCCTCAATCAAATTGAGTTACGTTTTCTATAAAGTCAATTTGCCGACAAAAATTCATCCGAGAGAGAATGAGAGAGAGAGAGAGAGAAAGAATGTATATCTAAATAAATTCACAACATTTGCAGAGAATACAAATAGACAAAGTTTACAAAAACCGGAGATGGGTCGACCGATGTAGGTAAACGCCGGACACAAACCGTGCCAACAACGCGCACTACTCCGAGCTTTTATCACCCGCACAAACGCAGTGATTCCAGGGCCACATCAACGGCACAAATTACCGCAAGGCAATACCAATAAATCCGACGCTGGAATGGACAGCACTTTATAGTACGCGCAAGCACTAGCCACGAAACGGAAATACGCTCCAAAAAGTAGGCACCAAAAAAACGCCAAAAAAATTGAGACCAAAAAGCTCCCCAAACAGAAGGCACCAAGGAAATATAACGCCCAAAAGTAGGCACCAAAAAATATATTTCCTACAAGTCTACACCAGCAAACAAGCGCAAAAAAGTAGGCAGTGTTATTTCTCACTAGAAATTAGCAACCACTAGGAAAAACTCAGGAAAAATAGCATAAAGTGTATCTAAGATATATATAAGGTATAGCTCTCTCTCTCTCATTTTCCTCTATGTTATATCTTTTTTCACTCTCGCGAAACGAAAATTCCCAAAACGTTGCATGACCTTGAAATTTTACTCTCCATTCTCGCTCATCCATCGACGCCTAAGAAGTTTTACTTCAAGAAACTCTTTTGCTGATTAGGACAATCTCAGAAATTCGGTTACTAAAATTCCGGGGATTGGTTATTTAAAAAGCCAGTTTGAATAATGGTCCCTGTTCAATAAATTAAGAATGTGATATCAATAAAGAATATTCGTTGGACGTTATACGACGCTTGGGCAAGCAAGGTTTGTTGGAAAAATCACCTTAATTTCGCACCACTCACCAGGCACAGTCGCATAAGTCTAAAATTTCTAGCGAATTCTTGGCAATGATGCTCTATCTATTCTTCTTCTTAATTGGCGCGATAACCGCTTAAGCGATTTTGGTAGAGTTCAACAGAGCACGCCAGTCGTTTCTTTCTCGTGCTAAGCGGCGCCAGTTGGACACACCAAGTGAAGCCAAGTCTTTCCCCACCTAATCTTTCCAACGCAGAGGTGGCCTTCCTCTTCCTCTGCTAGCGATTGCATCCATACGTTTGGCATGGCCCAGCCAACGAACCCGCTGGATCTTTATTCGCTGTACTATGTCTATTTCGTCGTAAAGCTCATACAGCTCATTGTTCCATCACTTGCGATACTCGCCGTCGCCATCGTGCCAAGGTGCAAAACTCTTCCGCAGAATTTTTCTCTCCAATTCTCAATTCTATTTATTTCTGTCAACTAATATTATTGAGTAACTACCACTTCCCCAAATATGACTCCGGTTGACCTTTTTTTCTTTCAAAAACTCTAAGAACCACTTCGAGGCACATCAGTCGATACAAGATAAGCAAGAGAACTCGCAGTCAGAATTGCAGTTGATATCGGAAAAAGAGCTTGCAAAATTGTTTAGTGATTGTGTTATCCCGTGTCATAGATGTTTTATTTAGGAAGATACCTACTTTGACGGCAATATAATAAAACCGGCAATAAATTAAAAGATACCACTGAAACCCATTAGAAGAAGAGAAACCCAGATTTCTGATTCAATAACGAAATACATCCTTTTTTCCTTGTTCACTCCTCTCGGGAGCATAGGGACTTGACAAGACTCATCCATCGTACACGGTTCTGTGATGTTGTTTTTGCACCGTCCCCTGAGATGTCGGCATCTGCTAATTCGCGCTGCATCGACCTTCTCCAAAAGTTTTTTTGATCGACCACGACCTCCTTGCGGATTCCAGTCCAGTCCCATTCTCGTGATGCTATCTGGTGGTGTTTTCAATGTGTGATATATCCATCGCCACCTTCTGCATTTGTTTTGTCTAAGGATGATGCATCTGCTTTGGTAGAAAATTCCCTACCATATTTTCGCAATGTGAATGAAAATTGAAGATCAAGAATCCCAGTTTTCCCCATTGGTTATGTGTTGCACATCGGTACAGATGGATCGAAATTGGAGGAGAGAATAAGTGCAGATATATACGGATTTTTATACCACACTTTTTATTATGACTAACGAATAGTCTAAGACGTTTTAAATGGAAGTTCGCGCAATCTAAATCTTCTAAAAGTTTTGACGGGCGAAGATCGCTGAAAGCAGCACGCAAAACTCTTTGACGTAAACCAGTTAAGCAAAGCTGACTTAAAGTTGCTGTAGGTTACCAAATTGTCCACTAGATCTGTCCACTGAAGCAGATTAAGCTTAGCAAATACCGAAAGCAGCCCAGACTTTGTTAATATTCGCCAAAAGTATACGCTTTTAGGCGAACGCCGTAGCCAAGTGAGTTGACTACCATCCGGGAGTACGTAGGTTTGAATATCCGGGCATGAAACACCAAAAAGATGGATAAAGTTTTTTGATAGTGGTCGCGCTTCGGCAGACAATGGCAACCTCCGATTGTATTTTTGCCATGAAAAAGCTATCCATAAAAACCATTTGCCATACACAGTCGGCTTGAAACTCCCTCCATGTGTGGAACAATATCAAGACACATGCCTCAAATAGGAGTAGGAGCTCGGTAAAACACGCAAAAAGGGTGTAAGTGCCAATATATCTATAAGTATATATATATATATATGCACTTGTCTCATCATAAAGCACTTAATGGATTCGCAAAGATGATGGATCGCGAGATTGAATTTTCTTTTACGCTCTAGGAAAGCTTTTATATCTTGTCATTAGATCCTTTCAAAAAAGTGCAACAAATTATTAAAAAAAATGTGTGAGTGAATTGAAAAGTTTAGCCATATATAGTAAAATTTCTCATGACATTATATTTCAACCCAATAGCACCCGTTTTAAGGGGAAATTTTGAGCCTCATTTCAAGAAACTACCCAAAAAACAAATTTAGAAAATCTTTAGGGGATAAAAATGTTCTAGAAACTTATTCTTCGGAGAATCTCAAAAAACAGATTTAGAAAATCTTTGAAGAATACAAATTTTCTAGGAAATTATTCTTTGAAAAATCTCAAAAAACAAATTTATGAAATCTTTAAAGAATAAAAATTTTCTAGAAAAGTTTTCTTTGGAAAATCTGAAAAAAAAAAACAAATTAAGAAAATCGTTAAAGGATAAAAATGTTCTAGAAAATGATTCTTTGGAAAATTTTAATAAGGGACTTCTGAGGCAAAACCGTCATATGTCCAACATCGAAATTCCCAGAGAAACTGAACTAACACTACTTTCAGTGCCTATAGAGGAAAGAAAAAGTGAAGAGTTTTCACCCTACATGCCCAAGGATGCTAGCTGAACTCAGCTTAGCTAGAAAGCCGAAATAGGTGATCTTGATCATTTCCAATGCAAATGCTCTGCGCTTTTGATTACTTTCTATTCGTTTGTTCCCAGTTAGCTGGCGGACAAAAGAATGACATCCGACTCCATAAAGCAGTAACAAGTATTGATACCGATCACTTGACGGTAAGAGAAAGTGCTCAGAGTATGACGCCCAAACCTTAAGGCGAGCAATAGCAATAAGCCTTTAAAAATATTATTCACTTTCTCTTTTTCAAAACAAAATTTTCAAAGCCTGCGAAAAATGTTCTCTTCCAATGGGCCCTTAAATGAATGCGAACATTAAAGTAATCTACTTACTTGTGAGGAGCAACAATTTCTTACACCAACAAGTCTGCTCAAAACCATTTACTGCAGCACCCTGTATACGAAGAGGTGGTGAAGGCATAATTATGCACTTTGGCTTCTCCGGCTTACTGGTGTTGGCTGTTGGCTTTGCACAATGGCGGAAGTGATTCAAACGCACAGGATAATACGTACACAGCGACGAAGATAAGACCAAGACCAAGCCGACACAAACCGCAGACGAACAGCATTATGCATTCACGAACACAGCCATGCACACACAAACCGCACACCTATTCACTCACACAGCCACACATACAAGCACACCTGCACAACCAGTCAGCTAAGTTGAAAGGCGGATAGGCCAAAACGCAATCACGACGGTGAACAGAGTGAATAGCAAGTGAGCAAAGTCGACGCGCAGCTACGAAGGATACCACAAATGCGGAAGCGACAATAATAAAAAATAAAGTAGCAGCAATGAGTGTTTAGTTGCCAATAACAAAAACGCCAATTCAGTGTATGTATGTACGTATGTATGTAGTAGTAGCTGATGGTATTTTTGTGATTGTAGCTTTTGTTTGTTTTACTTTTTCACTGTTGCTTTGTTATCAACTCAGTGTTTATGGACATTTTCTAACGACGTTCGTAACGTTTCATAGCACACATTTAAAATAATAATAATAATAATAATATTAATAATGACAATAACAAAGCAAACTCAAAAACCACGAAGCGGCCAAGAAAAGAAAACCGCAGCGAAGCGTGAGAGGTGCCGCGAGCTGCATGTCAAAAAACAAAACAAGGAGAATAAAGTGTCAGAGAAAGCGGTGGAATATCCAGAAGCAGACTATTAAGACGCATAATTCGTTGCGGTTGTGCCAGGCACACTTCATACACACGCGCAAATTCACATTGGCACATAAACAAATAAACACAATCAGGCTGGCAGCACACTCATTCCTGCAAATGGAAGTCTTTTATTTGCTTTTCATATTTTGAGCGCTGAATTTGTGATAATTTATGTTCATTAACACGCGCATGCTGCGTTGCCTACTTTTAGGCGCTGAGGTGCAATACTCGCAGGCAATTCGCATGGATGTGTGTAGCTTTGTGAAAGCAACACACAAAAGCCTCGAAGCAATGGGATACAAAACAATGGCCCAGAAATTTAAATCATTTATCTCTCTGATAAGTTGATTGTCGTTGTTTTTTTGTTCAGTTCGCGCCAATGAATGGTTGCATGATTTGAATGCTTTTCATTTTTGCTTAAAAAATTGATATTAAATATTTAAGCGCTGCTTACTGAAAGCAGGCAGATTTTTATTAAAAAAATTCTTCATTCTTGTGATCTAGGTCTTTATCATAAATAAAATTATAACAAATATAAAGAAACTATTGAAAATCCTTTTTCTTTTATTTGTTTTGCCCAATTTTTTTAATGCTTTGCGAATAAGTTGCGTTGATTTTTAACAGCCACAATCCTGGTTTGCTCTTCCCAAACGCTTCTCTGGCTAAGTTAGGTTAAGCTATGATGAGAGTGGGTCCGTACGACTAACTCACTTAGGTCTCACAGGTGCGCTGTAATACCACTTTGCGGCACAGAAATCTCATTTAATTTTCTTCGTGAAACCATTTTGTGGCTTTTATGAAACGCAGGATTGATCGAATTCCCACGCCGGACTGAAAAAGTATCTACCTAGAAAACCTGCTCAGATTTTAAGTAAGGCTGAACAATTGGAAAGGAAGTGCTCAAATGTTTCTTCCTCTTCCTCATCTCAAGTCCTTCGAGATGTGCTCTCTTAAAAGGCTAAATATTTCTTTAGTCTTTTGTTTATTAATTTGCAGCCACATTAGCCCATCTGTTACGCATGTGCCTTCATCTTTCCACGGCCTATTGCCCTCTTGGATCATGTGGTTTTTAATTATTAGTTTGCTGGTCTCCATAGGTATGCCAATAGTACTTCTATCACTATGCAGTTGAAGAGTAGTATCTTGAGTAGTAGCAGGATGCCTAGCTCTTCGGCTTCACAATTTCTCGCCTCTGGCTATCTGTCTGCTTTAGGTGAAGCTTGTTTCTTAAAACTTTCTAAACCAGCACTCATGAAAAAGGTTGTACAACGTACCTGTAGACAATACTGCATAGTGATTTCATGTCAAGCGACAAACGTATTTTGGACATTGTTGCCAGTTCTTGTAAAAATTGGATTATTTGTACAACTTGAGTAAAATTGGTGGTAAATTATAAAAATGTTTAAAAAAAATTTATAATTTCGGATTTATTCAATGTTAAAAGTTGTAATTCGATTGTTTTCAATATTTTTATAAAAATGTTGTTGGGAAAAATAAATTATACATGGTTGTTTAAAATTAAAAAATAGATTTCTTAGATTTTATATATGGGACGTTCCACGTCAACCGGTACACTAGCCGATCCAAAATTCTATGGGACCGATTTTGAAGTCCAAGGTCTCAAAATGATAGTCTGAATGTCCACTATTGAAAGCTGTCTGGCCCATTGAGAAATTCAATATGTCGTCCAAATTATGGCGTCTAAGCTGACTAAAAATTAGAGTTTATTTAAAATCTTGTGTGCTCCTAAGAAAACCAGGAGCAATGAAAAAAAAGTAATACTGATTCTTTATGTTCTTAGGATCGCAGATTACGATTTCGGAAGCAGATTTCCAAAATTCAAAATGGCGGATCCAATATGGCGGCCGAAAATATTAATTTATTTCGATTTGTTTAAAATGTATTTCTAAGAGGTTTTTGGGGTCGCTGATTACGAATCTGAAGTCAGATTTTTTAAATTCAAAATGGCGGATCCAATATGGCGGTCAAAAATAAAAAAATGATTTCGATTTTTTTGAAACCCGTTTTAAAAGGGTTTTTGGGGTCGCTGATTGCGATTCTGGAGTCATATTTCAGGAATTCAAAATAGCGGATCCAATATGGCGACCAAAAATTATTTTATATTATTTTTTTATTTCTTTTTTTGTTTTTACTAGCTTAGGATAAAAATGAAATATTTTTTCTGATCCTTTTAGCACTTTTTTATAATAAATTACCCTTGTTTTTAATTAAGTGGGTTAAAATTGATTGACATTTTAATATAAAATATGTTTTTTGAAAAAAAATTATTCGTTCAAAGTTTTGAAAAAAAGAAACAAAACATATCACTTTTGAAAAACGCCCTTCAACATTTTTTTTTACTTTTTTCCTTTTATTTGGCTTGGAATATTAAGTGAAATATAACATTTTTGGATTTTCTAAAAACTTTTTTTATTTTGTGAAATAAAGGGTTTTTCAATAAGAGGTGATATTTTGATATTCAAAGAAAAAGGCTATTTTTTAATATAAATGATCGGATGTTTATTTCATTATAAAGACGAAGGTATGCCGTTAATAGTGGGAAATAACATCAGGCAAATGACCACCACGACCACGCTTACAGGACAATAAACATTTCATGAAATTTTCCATAACCGAATCGCAAATTGGCTGCCCTATGACCTCGATAGCCTCACGAATTCCATCTTTGAGATCTTAAATCGACCCTGGGCTGTTGGCGTAGACCTTCTCTTTCACGTGGCCCCAAAGAAAAAAGTCACAAGGAAAAAATTATTCGTTCAAAATTTTAAAAAAGAGAGAAAAACTATCACTTTGAAAAAATGCCATCCAGATTGTTTTCTTACTTTAGCACTTTTTTTTGTAACTTGGAATATCAAGTGAAATTTTTTGGGTATTTCAATTTTTTTATTTTTTTTTTTTAAGTATGTTTTTCGAAAAAAATTATTTTCCCAAAATTTTTGAAAAACTTATTTTGGTTATTTTTGGAAAAACATCCCTCAGATTTTTTCTCACTTTATTATTTTTTTTTACTTAGATATCAAGTGAAATATTTTTGGATTTAAATTTTTTTTTTATTTTTTAGTATAAAATATGTTTTTGGAAAAAAATGGTTTACCCAAAATTTTTGGGGAAAATGTTTTTTATAAAAATATTGAAAAATGCATCGTCAGCCCAATGCGATTCTCATAACTTTTCGAGTTCAAATACGTTCACCAATTCAGCAAATAATCCTGCGTATCTGCTTACTAATCTACGTAGCAACGCGTCGATCGATTAGCACAAGCGCGTATGCGAGCCCCTACGCTAGCACCACACTAGAGTAGTATTTTTCACTGTCCGGCAGTGCGTAGTTGTATATATTGTGAAAAGTTATGGGTATCCCATTATGAAACATGCAGAGATTTCTGAGCATAGTCTCAGATATTAATAATAAAATTAAGAACAAATCCAACATT
Source organism: Anastrepha fraterculus (assembly GCA_037575425.1). Classification (NCBI taxonomy): domain Eukaryota; kingdom Metazoa; phylum Arthropoda; class Insecta; order Diptera; family Tephritidae; genus Anastrepha; species Anastrepha fraterculus. The sequence continues at coordinate 80,303 of JAYXIM010022806.1, forward strand.
TAATTAGAAATAGTTTTTTGTTTTCTAATTTTTAAGTAATAATTTTTTTTCAAAAATATATTTTTTTCTAAATAATAAAAAAAATATAAAAAATGTCAAAACCATTCAAAAATATTCTCTACCACGATTTTCTACATGTAATAGATCTGAAGACTTAAAATTTTATTTTAAGTTTTTCAGTCTAATTCTTACAGCACAAAAACAAACTTCTTATATCTAAAATACATATCTGAGGAGAGGGTACTAAGATATTTCCACCTCATCCTACAGACAGCTTCTGCAGAGAGGTCTTAAAGCAATCTCAAGTCGCACTGCGTGAATAACTAACGGACAACCCCTGGTATGTACACCCACCAAATTTGAGAGCTGCCACTTTGTTGGTGCTCTAATATTATAGTAGTTTTTCACAATATAGTGATGTACTAAGTAAAATAAATAATATATTTATATAAAATATACTCTAAAAGCTACTTCAATTAGAAAAAGTTATGCGTTAAGGGAGCCTCTAATCAGTGGCTTCAAAAAAGGTGTTTTTTCTCAATTTTTTTTTAGGGGAAAAAAGTGACACACAGGAATAATCTCCTGCATTTATTTGAAGGCATGATTGAAGAGTAATTAACAATTTTTTGACATAAATAAAAAAACAAAATGGTAGACATAAGAGGGATCTCGCACAGCTACTCGTTGCGCGCTAGTAAAACGGCGTGTAAGATTGCGGTCGTAGTTTTTACCTGAAACATAAAAGAAAAATATTGTCCTATTCAGAAGGCTTTCCCGCATATAATAGACTACTCTTGTGTAAAAATATGAAAAAATGAACACACACAATTAATTGTTGAAAAAAGTGCTTTTTTCGCTTTTTTCAAAAACATTAAAAAATTAATTTTTTTTTTTGTATTTTGTTAGTTAATTAGTTGCGCATTTTAATTACCGTTATATAGATTATCGGTTTGAAACGATAACTTTCGTTGTTTTTTTTTTACATCTTACACGCCATTTTCAAAAACATGGTTTTGAGAAAACGTGTTTCAAAGTTTTCAGAAGGTAGACGACTCGCCTGACGAGGGACGGTACACAGGCCTGTAACTCCGAAATCACTTTGAATTCCGCTATAAAATTTTGAGGGCATATTCTCCTATAATACATTATGCTCAAATATGAACGAGACTGATTTAATAAAACACAAACGGTTAATTACTGTTCAATTTTTATTTTATCTCCTTCAAAGTAATCACCATTGAAGGCGATACACATATGCCAACGTTTTTTCCATTCATCATAGCATTTCTGGAAGGCCGATTTCGGTATGGATTTCAGTTCCTTCTTCTAACTCTCTTTTATAACTTCAATTGTCTCAAAATGTTTTCCACGGAGCGGCAACTTGAGCTTGGGAAACAGTAAAATGTCACATGGAGCATTATCAGGCGAATACGGTGCTTGCGGAACGATATTAACATTATTTTTGTTCAAATAATCGCGAACAAGACGTGATGTGTGAACTGGTGCATTATCGTGATGCAAGAACCATGACTTGTTGTCCCACAATTCCTTCCTTTTAAGACGAATGTTCTCGCGCAAACGCTTTAAAACGTCTAAATAATATTTAGCGTTAACCGATCGGCCTTGCGGAAGGAACTCCGAGTGCACCACACCTTCGTAATCGAGAAAAACAGTCAGCATAATCTTAATTTTTGAGCGACCTTGGCGTGGTTTTTTGGGTTTCGGCTCCTCCGGGGAGCGCCATTCCGATGATTGTTGAGCTGTTTCGACGTCATAGAGCGATAGAGCAGAGTCCCCATAGGTTGTCGAGCTTGACTTATTTACAGTAGCACAGAAAACAAACTATGTGACATATCACGCTGAAATTTGCCATGTAAGCTTATAACAGTCCTACCAAAAAACAAAAAATTTATTTTTGCCATATGTCATCCGCGGACCGTTTTATTGATAAAGTCTCGTTCATATTTGAGCATAAGGTATATCTATTTTTTTTTTTTTTTTTTTTTACCCTTTATTATTGTTTCTATTTCAACTTAAAATATTTACAATTTTTATATATATGTATATCTATCGACTGCAGTAAAAAAAATCAATTTTTTGAAGCCGACTGATAAGTGACCCCCCTTAACGATTTTTCGCATATTTCATTTTTTTATAACGCAAATCTGATACAACAAAATTACTAAAGAATTTTTTGTATCCATTTAATGGGACTTCTCACTATGATATTATTTCCTATTAATATTAATATTATGTCTTAATGCATATGTAGCATGTTTACACTTTTTGAATGCTATTCACAAAAATTTTACATGCAACCATCAAGCTCTTTGTATGCCAAATTTACATAAATTATTGTATTATATTTTCTTAAATTGGTTACATTTCCATTCATACGCTTTGCACGCAATTAATAAATTTTCATTGCCTACATTTCGGGGTCCAAGTTGCGCGCTTGCCTTAGGCATAACCAATTTTACATGTTGCCCTTTCAGCCCTATTTCATATACAATAGTTTTTGTTTGCTGCAAAAAAAGCGCTAATAAAAACAACAGTATCGTAACGGTTTGCTCATGAAAAAACCGTGCATACACACATACTTACATCAACAAACTTGCTCTTGTAATTTCATGGGCATATGAAGCGGTCAGTATTTTTTTTTTTTAATTTTTTTTTGTTGATTTCATCAGTTGCCACATTTTATGCTTCCATTCATATTTCTTGCATTTTTTCGGCCAATGTTTTGGGTTTTTAATGCAAACTGCCACCATTTTTATGCTCAATGCAACTACATATTTTATCGCATGATATATACGAGTGGGTGTGTATTGCAGCGCTTGCTTACACAACATATTTAAGCGTCTTGTTTTTTATAGTTACAAATAAAAAGTAAATATTTTCCCAATTCTGCTTTTTGCTACTTTTTCAATGCTTTTATTCAAATAGTTATTGCTTGCTTTACATTTATTTTATTGCGTTGGCTGCATGGTGGGTGTGGTTGCTTGGTTCCGTGCATTTTCGGGATTTACAGGCGTTTGATTGATGGTTCACCATTGCTTTGAGTAATTCATTTCTTTATTTATTTTTTTTATTATTTATTCTACACTATTCATAAAACCGAAACCTTGATATTAAAACAAATTTCTTTTACATGCACACTTGTTTATGGAATTCAGTTGGTAAAAATAAAACATAAATACATTTCAGTGCTATACATTTCAATTTTATACGAGCAGCAGTAAGTTACACTAGTTTACGCTACAAATTTGCATTTGATGAGAAGTGACTTTTTTCATCTATTTCCTATCGCAAATTCGAAAATCAAACTTCTAATTTCGCACGAAATAGTTTGTGTATTGTTGCCATCCCATTTATGCTTCTTATCGCTTATAGCTTTAAAGGTCACTCCAGGGTTTGATTGAAAAGTAATGAGCCTTCCCGCGCGGAGCGTCTGCCAAGCGATCAACCGAATCGGCTGGTGGCGGAAAATGATCGTTGGACCTTCCCCTTCCACTAGAAACCGGTCCCAGTTCGATGGCAACAGCGTTGCAGTCAACATCGCTCTGCGCGTGAAAGCTGTTTTAAAAGTGTGTTAGGACTTTGTAGTGGCGAAATGCAGCGATCCATGAAAAAAAAAAAATTTCGAAAAATTTTGAAATTTCAAACAAAAAAAATGGATTTTGTACCACAACTTAAGAGAATTATTACTGTTTCCGTTAGTATATTCAATTATCTTTTTTTTCAATATTTGGTTAACAATCAAATGGTAATATTTATTTGCAGACATGAAAATGAAACTCTTGTATGAAGTACGATTTGCATACAATTTCATGTTTAAAGTCAAAAAACTACAATGAAACATTTTTTAAATTATGTAATATTTTCAGGAAATCTGCCTTTAATATTTAAGAAAACATCTGCATTATCAAATTTTTATTTCAAAAATGTTGAAAAATTGAATTTTGTCAGGCCGCCGGACCACTGTGCAATGCCCACGTAAAACAGTGGCACAAGTCGTTCAAGGAAGGCCGGGAGGACGTCGCAGACGAACAGCGATCTGGAAGGCCTTCTCAAGGCATCGTCCACAACGAGTTTGTACCTACAGAAAGCACTGTAAACGCGACATTTTACAAAGAAATGCTCCTTCGGCTGAAAAACCGCGTCGCTCGGGTTCGGCCCGACCGCGTCAACAATTGGACCCTTCATCACGACAATGCGCCGGCGCACACCGCCTTCCTCTGCACCTCTGCATTGGCCAAGATTTTTATATATTTATTTATTTTTTTATTCTTTTATTTATTTATTAAAAACATAAATATGAATAATTACATATATTGGATTATCAAAGCCACTCGTACCTAAGACTATAGACCTGCCTCCAAAGTTATCTCCATAAATAAATTTTCGAAATCAGCGAATTCTCGCAACACCTGTAGGAACATGGAAAATTTTCACTTTGTAAACTAGTGTTATTGATTGTATAAATATTTCTCACATTGATAATGGACAAAGGAAAATTCCGGGATAATTCTCATTATTTTATTGGATTTCCAATTTTTCATTTACAACCAAATTAAATTACTCAATGTCATTATTAAACCCATTAGTTGTCAAAAAACGTTTACAGAAATCTTGTTGTAACTCAAAAATGCATTCATAAATCAATTTATCAACATTTATGTGATATTTATTTATTGCGATTATAGCTCGTTACATCATTCAATCATAAATGGTTACGTAAGCAAAGACAAGGGAGATTTGACAAGGCATTTACGATGGTTAAAGGAGGAGGACAACATTTTTTCCATTGTAATCTAAAATATTTTTCATTGTGGTCATTATTGTTTAAAGTAAAAAAGTGCTCAAATAACTTTAAAAGTAAAAAAAGGTGCAATAAGAATTTTTAGAAATGCCTGCTCTGGACTTACATACATCGATTCGTCAAGTAAGTATATGTGCATTCATTCAATCTCAGTTAAAATAGTAAAATACCAGTATAGATTTTTTTAGTTTTCCTTTTTTTAACACTTTGAATATTCTACTAAATAAGGCCAATATTTATTCATAGATGTGCTTCACTAAAAAATAAAAGAATAAATATCTAAAGTTCCAGGGAAAATAATTGCGCAAAATAGAGTAATGGTTAGAATATACATCAAATTTGAGTTTAGATGTGAAATATTTTTTATTCATAGCCCTTTTTAAACATCATTAATTGCATTTCCCTCAAATATTTCCCCTTACAAGCAGCGTTTGAGGAATATAGTAGATCTAATTAAATTTGGTAATATAGCGTTTAGCCTCACTCCTATACAATAGTATTTTTGAGATCTTTATTTCTTTGCAAGCGCTTGTCTTTTAAGAAGAGTATGCCCACACAGATCCTCTACAAGGACCAGGTCAGTACTCAATGCCGACCATTGCTGTAGTGAAATATTGTGGGACTCGTAAATACCTTGATAGCTCGCGCCACATGAATGGCTACCAGTATCTTGATGCAATGAGCAGTTTTCGTCATGGAAGCTCTCTGCAAACCTAATAAATTAACTATGTACAATTGCGCATTGATAGGTAAAAACCAGATTTGAAGTTTGCCTTTAAAGCTAAAGGCAGCGCTGCCCAAACCTTCAAAGAACCACCGCCGTCATTACGCTTATGCCAAGTCTGTCTTTCAGACCTCATATCTCGCCAATACTTGTGATGGCAGCCGTGTCCGTATAATTTCAATTTCTTTACACCACTAAATTCGTTGCCGAATAATTGGTGAACTCTTCATCGCATAAACGCTATTTGTCACAGACGGCAATGCTAGCATCTTTGTGTCGTGTTTGCACCCGTGGTTGATCAAGTTTAGATTGAAACTTTACATCCACATCGAGCTTCAAAATGTGATGCACTGATGGGCAAATCTAATTCCTTCCTCTAATTCCTGCCAAAATCAAGTTTCAATGCTCTTAATTGAGTACTTTCCTATTCCTATAATCTATTTTATGTTAAAGTTCCAAGATCTAATTACCTAAATTTCGCCCCTCTTATAGGCGGACCAGAAGAGTGTAATCGGCCTTGTGGAAGTCTTGAGCTTTATTTTGCCATGCTAAGGTATCTGTTTAAGTCACTCATTGAGTCTTGTCAACACAACGTTTTTTTTATGTAACTCTGTAAATCCAGGCAGTAAGATCATTACCATTGATTTAAGGGATTAGGGGTAGTCAGAGGCACGAAAAAATTATGATTTTCAATAATTTTTTTTCTTGTCAATTAATACATAATGTTTCAACTCGACAATAACAAAATTAAAAAAAAAAACATTAATAATTCTAAAAGTTATCGCTGTTTGTGTGGAGCCCGTTTCTCCAGAAGTCCCTTGCGGTGATCATCACAAGTCCTTGGAGAGTCATCTAAAATCAATCAGACAAGAGAAATTAGTTTTATTAATAGATAATATTGTGCCTGATCGAAGCTTTTCTTATTTTTCAATATTACAGCCTTAACAATATGGCAGCCTCAGGAAATATTCAGATTCTCGAGAAAAAACCGACAATTAATTGTTAAAAAAAATCGAAATTTAAAAAAAAAGTCCTTCGATCAGGCACGAGGTTTTTATATTTTTCAAAAGCAGTATAAATTTTATTGAAATCCACCAAGCGGTTTTTAAGTTATAGTGATCACCAGTTCAAAAAACAGTTTTGAGAAAAACGCATGTAAAGTTTTGCTACCGATTTATGTAATTACTTACATTGTTTCATTACTTACACTATGTCATCTATTCCTGGGCCATATAAAAGTTTTTCAGCCATCATAGCAGCTTCCAAAATATCGGTTTGCTACTGCCTACGTACTATGTTAGCACCCTTATCTGCCACTTCCATACGTGCAACATCCAGCTACTTGCTCTCGAATGCTCCGGAGCGCCCGAGCGCCCTTTGTTAATTGTTGAATATCTCAAAAAGTATTTGTTGGATTCACTTCAAATTCTCACACAATATTTCTAAGATATTGTACTTTAACAAAATGCAAACAAAAGATCCAACTTTTTGAAAATTCTGACTACTCCTAATCCCTTAACTAAAAAGCAAAGAAATAAAGATATGAACAAATTATGAGTGTGTCAATTGGTCCGCCCATGAGTCGTTATTACTTTTTCGATTCAGTATTTCACTAATTTAGCTATTTCACCAACTCTCACGCTGTTTTGTAGGATGCCTTGAAAGGGGAGAGTTTTGCAGCTTAACGAGAAAATATTCTAGATAGACGAATCATTTCACAATCTACATTTATTTTCTCTTATTTTATTCTGTATAGCAATAGTTGATCATTCATAAATTATTCGAATTCTCAGAAGAACAGGTAACAGTTTTCGCAGTATTTCAAGTAGATTTTTGATAAGCCAAAATTTCGAAACTCTCCCAATAAGTTGATATTCCTGGGCCAAAAAAATTTGTTAAGGGTTTTAGAATTTTTTTACAGATTTTTTTACTTTAAAATTTCACAATTAGTGATATCCTAGGAAGAATATCATCTGGCTACTGAGTTCTTATACTTAGTTGCCTTTAGCTAAACTTTCAAACATATTTTAAGCCATGAAGTTTAAAGTAAGGTTCCTTTGCATACTAAAATATCTCGCAATTTGAGGGAATTCCGTACTAGGATTCCAAATTTAGTGACCCTTACACTCTGAAATTATTAAATACGTCTTTCGTTCGTTCTAATTTGGCATACGCTACTTTTATTTGGAAACCAAGCCTTAAAATCTTCAGAAAGAGATTTGCACAGATCCAAAAAAATGCTTCTTAAATACGCCCTGAACGAATTCGTACCTATCAGTATTGTTTGGTTTTGATTAACGTAAAGCCTACTCTACATATGCCCTGCACTTAGCAGAGCATGAATAAACTGATTAGATTCTGCATCATTTTCAGCATTAGAAAGTGTGGAAGATCAAAAAATTAGCAGCCTACTTGAACTATCCGAACTATGTATTAAAGCAAAAATGTACGATAAACTCTCCACACTAACACTTGGTATCACTATGGATCAATTTCTGGTCTATGAGCGATGTAAAGGATCAGCCAAGTCTAACCTAACCTAACCTCAAGCCTTTGGAAGTAAGAAAATCACTCCTCGTGCTTTCATTTATCTATAGCCTAATCAATGACAGTATTGACTGCTCCTTTCTTTGGAAAGAACTAATTTCTTTATACTACAGTGTAATCTTCGTAGCTCTTTACCTTTCTATGGGGCTAAATGTGAAATTGAGCATTAACGTAATGCTCGTCTTGTTCGAGCCCTAAGTGAATTCAAACCAGGTTTTTCATCTCCAAAGCGTATATTTTTAATTAGGTTAGGTTAGGCCGCCGAAGCCGAATGGGTTGGTGCGTGATTACCATTCGGAATTCACAGAGAGGTCGTTGGTTCGAATCTCGGTGAAAGCAAAATTTTTAAAAAAACATTTTTCTAATAGCGGTCGCCCCTCGGCAGGCAATGGCAAACCTCCGAATGTATTTCTGCCATGAAAAAGTTCCTCATAAAAATATTTGCCGTTCGGAGTCGGCTTGAAACTGTAGGTCCCTCCATGTGTGGAACAACATCAAAACACACACCACAAATAGGAGGAGGAGCTCGGCCAAACACCTATCAGAAGTGTACGCGCCAATTATTTATTTTTTATTTTTTTTTAGGTTAGGTTTGGCAGCCGCATCGCACATAGAAACAACGATGCCACTTAGACCACGAAATGGGTCCGTTGTGGGCCGCGGGGGCTGGGCTACATTTCTCTCTTCATATTGAACTATCCTGAGCTTTTGACAAATCGTAAAAGGTTATTGATACCTAAAATGATTAGATTATGTATATTCGTTGAGAAGTAGGATTTTCAAAAATTAGCTCCTGCTTCTTGTTAAAGCTGGGCATTGTGTTGGCTGCCTGATAGAATCCAGATATCCGTTGATGATATTCTATTTATCTTTAACCATTTTAAGGCTTCACGAATAGCGTTCATTTCCGCTTCAAAAACACTACAGTAATCCGGCAGTTTAAAGAAATCACCAATAGAAAGCTCTTCACAAAATAACCCTGATCCCAAACCGGTGTCCATTTTAGATCCGTCCGTGTAGATCTTAACCGGTGTCCATTTTAGATCCGTCCGTGTAGACCCGGTGTTGGGTGTTGAATCTTCCTCAAACCATTCCAGTCTAAAAGGGATTTTCATTGGAAATTCCTTTTGAAGCAAAGAATGGGAGGGTGATAATCAGAATCACTGGGTATAGCTGTGTAGGAGTCTAAGATGGTTTAATGTCCCTGTGTGACAGTCCTCCATTGTGAGCTCGCTTTGAGCCTTAAAGCGGAGCAGGCCGCTGAGTATTTCCTGAAGAGATCTAAGGGTGGCAGATGTATCATACATAGTATGACTTCCAAAGCCATGGGTGGCGTGGTTTTCATGACGCCACTCCCTGCACCTTATTCAATAAATTAGAGTAGGCCTTTTTCTGCATAGCACACCACCAGACAACATTTTCATATAGAAGAATGGGTCTGACGACAGCAGTATAAAGGCAATGAGCAACCTTAGGTTTAATCCCCCATGTCTTACTTTCTAAGATGTTTGACTTCCATGTCAGTTTCTTATCTATGTTTAGTCCCAAGTACTTGGTTTCTTCCGAAATCACAAGAGATTCCCCCTTGAGCATAATTGGACTTAACTGAGCGATTTTGTATTTCCTAGTGAACAATATGAGTTGTGTTTTGTCTGGGTTGACTCCTAGACCACACTTTTCTGCCCACCTAGTAAGTATATAAAGAGCATTTTGTATTAGGTCTCTTAATGTAGATACAGAATTTTAATTGCTTAATATTCTACTTTTTAGGTATTTAAATCATGATTGGCAGTTATTCTACTTTTCATTGTAATTAGCCTGTAAGAAACTTAGGTTCAAAAACTAAATAACAATAATAATAAAAATACCTATAAAGAAACAACAAAATAAATAAATAAACGCATTACTTTCAAGCTCCAATTGCTTGATTTTGCCTATCATATTTTGAAGATGCAAGGTGGTACAAAATCAATCGTCAATTATTTTTTTAACAACTTTTTACTAAATAAAAAAAATATAATTTGAGTAAGGGAAATCTTTGTTTTCACCCCTACCCCTTCCCTTGCATGCCTATTTACTTATTTATGCTGCAACTGTCTAGTTCAAAAGCATCAAATATGTTTGATGTACGATGCCATTTGCAGAAATTGCAAATCTGCCGATAGAGTGATTAATTTGGCGCCATTGTGTACTTGACTGATCTAAAATGACTAATTTCCTTTGTTTTGCCTTATCAATATGTCTAAAATACCAAGATCATAACCGGAAGCGCATAAGGGCGATGTAATTAAAAAAACTTGTTCCACCCCTACTTACTAATACATCTTCACCGCACCTGCACTGCCAATTTGACGTCGCAATTGTCGAATTTGCTTTCACTCTCCCTCATCACACATATACACTCTTGCATGCATCTTAGCATTATAGTTGTTGCTTTCATCGCCAATATCGCTGGTTTAGCTATTGTCTTCATTAGAACTCCCTTTTACTTATCCCTACAATCTTCGCACTTTCATTTGTGCGCGGTTGCTGCCTAATAACTATTCATATAAGCATTATTGTTTCGGACTCTTCTCTCTCATTGCATTTCCACCTGTGCTGTAGAACAATAGCAGAACACTGCGTGCAGTGCCCGTTAATACAGGAGACCAAGCAATAGCCAATATAATGAAAGAAAAAAACTCTTTCAAAGGATACCTGACTAAAGCGCACACTAAAGCCATTAACTTTGAGAGATAGAATTTCAAAGTCGGTTAATCGATAGAAAAAGTCTCAGTTATGCATAAATAGAAGCATAAATTTCCAAACGTTTTGAATTTCAACAAATATGAGCATGCAATCAAAGCACAAAGGAACATGCCATGTCACATGGCCGTACAGAAAAACGAAAGAAAAAAAATTGTTTCAACCCCTTTTGTGATTTCCATTCTTTCTTTTTCCGTGTATTTTACATTAACTGCTTTCTTGGCACATAATTGCGCAATACACATAAAAGAGTAAATAGCTGTACAACAAATAAGCGAGCAAGCAAAATACCAACAACGGACCCACAGACACCACCACGTCGTATGAGCAACATGTTATTGCAGCACTGTGTGTGTGTGTGCCAGGCTTGACATGCAATGAGTTTCGTAGCCACATACATATGTACACATGTGTGTATTTTGGTTAGTGTTTGCCTGTTGCCGTTATTTGTTTTGGCAACACATGTGAACATACTGAAAAACATATCCTCGTATGTATTCATAAATGGGAAGGCACATAAAAGAAAATGTGAATGTTAACGTAGACACATGGCCGACATTTGTTGTGCGTTTTTCTCATGCAAATTTTTGATGATTTGTAAGTGCCAGTGAAAGTGGCACGATGTAGATAAACACAATATGGCAAAGGAATGCGGAACAAGAATGTGAAGATTTTCTAAAAAAGGAGGAAGAAAAAAAATATTTTTTTTTATTTAAAGCCTTTTTTTCCTGGAATACAACTGTCGTCATCTCTTAATAAATGTCAATTGTGCACACTTTTGTTATTACTGTACTCACATTCTGTTGTGAAGTACACTCAAGCTTTTTGTCATAAGCTCAGGCCAAAAATAAAGAAAATTATCGGAGCATTAAACGGCATTTGAGAGCAAAAATTCATCAAAAAAGAGGTTGTCTGTAAAGTCGGTTTACTGACGATAGCTTAACGTGATAACGTCATAAGAAAATACTGATTGAATGGTTGCATTTGCAAAAGAAAATTTTAATTTTATTTGTTTGATAGATATTTTGTATGGATATAGAGAATGAGTTAACATTAACATAACATAATATACTTTAACATAACATAACATAACATAACATAACATAACACAACACAACATAACATAACATAACATAACATAACATAACATAACATAACATAACATAACATAACATAACATAACATAACATAACATAACATAACATAACATAACATAACATAACATAACATAACATAACATAACATAACATAACATAACATAACATAACATAACATAACATAACATAACATAACATAACATAACATAACATAACATAACATAACATAACATAACATAACATAACATAATATAACATAACATAACATAACATAACATAACATAACATAACATAACATAACATAACATAACATAACATAACATAACATAACATAACATAACATAACATAACATAACATACCATAACATAACATTACATTACATTACATTACATTACATAACATAACCTAACATAACATAACATAACAAATTACCCCGTATTAAAGCACTTATCAACAGCTTTCATTTGATACCCATATTGTACATACACAACCAAAGGTTACCCGGGTCCACGTTTTGACCTATATCTCGAGACCCCAGTCACGGAGCGGCATGAAAAATACTCTGTACTAAAGCATTCACCAACAGCTTTCATTTGATACCCATATTGTACATACACGTCCGAAGGTTACCCGGGTCCACGTTTTCACCTATATCTTGAGACCCTATCTACCAATAGGTATTCAAACTATACGGAAATCATCTTCAATACCTACTTAACAATGTGTGTAAGTTTGGTTTAATTCGGTTCAAAGACACGGCGGGTCCACGTTTTGGCATATATTTCGAGACCCTAGTCATCAATAGGTATGAAAACTACCCCGTATTAAAGCACTTATCAACAGCTTTCATTTGATACCCATATTGTACATACACAGCCAAAGGTTACCCGGGTCCACGTTTTGACATATATCTCGAGACCCCAGTCACGGAGCGGCATGAAAAATACTCTGTACTAAAGCATTCACCAACAGCTTCAATTTGATATCCATATTGTACAAACACATTCTAGGGTCCACGTTTTGGTCTCTATCTCGAGACCCTAGTCACGGAGCAGCATGAAAAATACTCTGGACTAAAGCATTCACCAACAGCTTCCATTTGATACCCATATTGTACATACACATCCGAAGGTTACCCGGGTCCACGTTTTGACCTATATCTCGAGCCCTATTTCCAAAATAAAATATAATCCATGTTACTCGTGGATGATGTAGCTTTTGAATGGTGAAAGAATTTTTAAAATCGGTCCAGTAGTTTTGAGCCTATTCATTACAAACAAACAAAGTTTTCCTCTTTATAATATTAGTATAGACAACATATCTTATAAGGTATATGGTAAATATTACCATACATTTTTTCCTTCATATATAATAAAAAAATTAATAATTATAACATTAAAACAACAGGTATTATTAACAAACTTGGTTTTATTTTAAATTCTTCAAGTGAATCAAATTAATAATAATCAATAAGAAGGCATATGCAAATACAAATACGTGAATTTATATATGTACATTTGCGCATATACATACATACATATATACGCTCACTTAAGTAGGAGAGAGCAAGATATCGAACGTTGCCGTTCGTTTGCTTTGTTTGCTTTGTCATTCGTTCCGCCCTTTTGCTTGCAGTTCATTCAATGCAATGAGCAAGGTAACACTAATATGAGCAAGGTAACACTAATGAGCAAGGTAACACTAATATGAGCAAGGTAACGGCAATGAGCAAGGTAACTACATATGAACAGTAATGAGCAAGGTAACGACACATTTTTTCGTGCGTGCAGCCTGTTAAATCGAATTATAAGACGTTATCACGTCAAAATGCCAGATTTGTAGGAAAAATAGGAAAAAAATAGAAACAGGATTTGCACTACCTTAAATATTACTTCTTACAAGCAGTTAATACAGAGTTTGCAATGCCATAAAGCACCATCTCAGGGGAATGACAATCTAAGAGTTCAAAAAGAGGCGTTCCTAAAATATGCAAAAATTGTAAAAGAAATGGCGACTTAAATTCGAAACAGTAGGTATAAACTAACTTGGTCATAATGCGATATTTTCAAAATAATGAAAAGGCAAAATTATACAGAATTAATAACCTGGGTACTAGAATTTGGAATATTGGCCGCCGTAGCCGAATGAGTTGGTGCGTGACTACCATTCGGAATTCACAGAGAGAACGCAGGTTCGAGTCTCGGTGAAACACCGAAATCAAGCAAAACATTTTTCTAATAGCGGTCGCCCCTCAGCAGGCAATGGCAAACTTTCGAGTGTATTTCTACCATGAAAAAGCTCCTCATAAAAAATTTATCTGCCGTTGGGAGTCGGCTTGAAACTGTAGGTCCCTCCATTTGTGGAACAACATCAAGACTCACACTGCAAATAGAAGGAGGAGCTCGGTCAAACAGCCAAAAAGGATGTACACGCCATTTATACTCATATATATATATATATTAGAATTTTTTAAAGTATTGTAAATACAAAAAATATTTCGAGAAATATATGTTTGTATTTTAAAAACTCTCAAAAAGATGTGAAAATAATTGGCAGTTGACCTACACATACATACATGATAAAATATATACGATATGTGCATATGAAAAATAAATAGAAAATTTTAAATGCATTATTTCGCAATAAATAATTCTGTCGAGTAGAATTTGTTTTCTTTTCCTCTTTTTTTATCAATTGGCGCTCATACCCTGTGTTGAGTGTTGACCAAGGTCCTCCTTCAATTTATATGGCGTGGTGCATCTTGAAGTGTTTTCCACCCATGGAGTGTCCTTCAGTTTTATCTAGTCTCTGAACGGCACGTGATGCTTCTTTTTTTCTGTTTTTTTTTTCGAAGAGCACTTTCTTGGAAGAAATGCACTCGGAGCTTTGCCACTGTTGACCGATAAACGTTTATATTAGAAAAAACGTCTTCTATCACTTAGTTTTTCATTCCCAATGCTTCGAATCACTGCACCTCCGAATTGTAGACTCGCACCAAAACATTCCGCGGGCCGCCCGAATAGAATTTTACGATACCGAATTTTAACTACAGGTACGTTTTTTTTATGTTTTTTGAGACTTTTGAGTTTAGAATAGTTTAAGTTTTGCAGTCGCTGAAAAAAAACTATATTGAATAAATACTTTTTAATTTTTTATAGTATATTTTCCTTTTTCCTTAGTAAAAGTTACTAATTAAACTTATCAACAAAAATTTTTTCAAATTAACTTCGACTGTCTCTTAGATTTGTTTGCGTTCACATTTCTCACAGTCATTAACCAGAAAGTGATAAATAATAAAAGAAGAAAGAGATGTGTTTAAGGTGGTTCAATTGTTTCTGGTCTCTGCCTTGAAGATAGCTATTTTCTAACAAATGTCTTAGGCAATAATTTTCAAGATTATATGGGCGCTGTGGAATTTTATAACTGCCCGACAGTCAGTGATTAAGTAGATATCTTTTGTGGATATCACACAACAGCTTTGTTGTTCGACCAGAAAGTTATCACTCCTTCCGAAGTAGTATTGTTTGAAGACAAAATAATTTCGGATGCGGTTCACCAAAAGCGCAGGTACTGAAAATGTATTAGACTTACCTTTTTTAAAGTTAAAAAAATCGAAATTTTTAAACATATTGAAAACAACTCTACTTTTATAATAAGCAACTAACGCATTTGAATTGAGCGGGAAATTTTTCACAAGATTGATGCATCAAACGCCGTGGATTTTTTTTCTATTGTGTTTTAGCAAGAAGTGAATAAATATTTCGTTTCTTTATGATGGATTCTCGGCACTAATTTTGACCAAATGTAAATTTACAACAATTTGATCCCCAGTCTCACCATCCACTCTATCCTATTATAACTTGAAAGTATTTTTTTAACCTTAAAGAGTGAGTGTGCAAGATTTCAGTAAATAAATAAAATAAAATTACTACCTTTCCTCCCACCATGTATGATAAGCCAGTAGTAAGTGCTTGCTTGTTGCTACAATATTCTGGAAAACGACGAAATTAAGAGATAAACCTGAAAACTATGCCACCGTAATCAGAAATTATGAAAAAATATTTTTTTTTTTATTTATTACTATTTAGTATTGATTATTTCATATCTCCTCAATTACCCCCTCATATTTTCTCTCCAATTTAGAAAATAAAAAATTTACATATTTTCACATGCACTTTGCCTTCTTATCTGCATGCATATCGCCTTTAGATACTTGTACAACTGCCATGAACTCGACCATGTGCGCAACTTTTGCGAAAACTTTCTCCCCAAAGGCGCTAGGAAAGTTATAAAAAAACCGGTTGTCGTAAAAGACAAGTACAACTGCAATTATTTGTCGACCATCACCGATCATATTGGTCTACTCGTGTTTGCAATATCTCAAATCTCACTTGCAAAATACCACACTTAAATTGGGCATAGAGTTCAAGAGAACAACAAGAACCGCAAAAACTTTTTAAAAATTGTTCAAACTAAAATTTTCACTTGTCCAACGAATAAGCGCAACACAAAAGTTTCCTTAGAATCACACATGCACTCATACATACAAGTGCAAAAGGGCGCTGCCACAAATCATACTTGTATTGTACGCCATGTCGTATGAGCAACTAACAAACTGCATATGTGCATGTGTACACCAGAACAAAACCAACATACACACATATGTCGACTGCGTTGTCTAGTGGCTGTCAACTTAAAATGGTTTAGGGCTACAGTCGAAAAGTAGCCAAACAACTCGCTTGAACAATGCAACTGGCACAAGTTAAGCTGTGTGGAGAAGATTTTACTAACTGCTGTGTTCAATAGTTCTGTGTGCTGCGGTTCCAACGAACGAATAGCTGCCATTGATTCTATACGAATGTACGTAGAAATCCTTGCGCAGTGCTAAACTAATTCCACTTCAGCTCTCTTTGCTTCAAATCAATTTAATTTAGTTCATTTTCTGCAATTTCCTTGTGCAATTTAAATGTCTAGCGGTCACACAACCAAAAGAAAAAAACCAACAAAAAATTCCAGCGGCAATGCAAAACCAAATACCGGTAAAGCCGGTCAACAAATTGTTGTGGCCAGAACTTTTAATAGATTTGCAAAAACTGTCACTGCAGTAGCTGACAGTTTGAATATTGGAATGTCCAGGCATATGAGGGTATGGAAACAAATTGCAATACGTAGAAAAAACACAAATATGTAGATATGTTATGGGCATTTTCAACATATGTACAGTTGCATTTAGTAAAAATGCAATTGACTTAGCAATTTAGATGCCTTTTCTTTCAGAGCGCATTTAATTTTATATTCCACAAAAAAACCAACCTCCGTAGTAAAGATGTATAACTTCTAACGGGTTTTCCAATAACAGGTGTCATGAATGAATGGATTGCGCTATCAACAGATCATTAACGATTTTTTATGGCCGGAATTGGATGGCATTGATCTGGACAACGTTTATTTTCAACAAAGCGGCGCTACGTGCCATACAAGCAACGAAACCATTGATATTTTTCGGAAAAAGTTTCCGGATCGTGTAATCTCTCGAAGAGGTGATCGCAAGTGGCCATCGAGATCTTGTGATTTAACACCTTGTGGCTTTTTTCTTTGGGGCCACGTAAAAGAGAAGATCTACGCCAACAGCCCAAGGTAAATTCAAGACCTCAAAAATCAAATTATTGAGGCTATCGAGGACACTTTCCGATTCGATTATGGAAAATTTCATGAAAAGGATACTGGCCTGTAGGCGTGGTCGTGGTGGTCATTTGCCTGATGTTATTTTTCACTATTAACGGCATACCTTCCTCTTTATAATAAAATAAACATTCGATCATTTATATTACAAAATAGCATTTTTCTTGGAATATCAAAATAACACCTCTTATTAAAAACCCCCATAGAGCGTCTTGGAACAGTTTATGCCTCTCATGCTCGGATACATAAATCATATTGGGTTGGGGAAAAATAAAGAGTGGTATGCATTCCATAGAACCCTTTCTGCTCTACAAAAATATGTTAATTGTATTCTTGAGTTATTTATTTTTTTATGAGTTTTCAGGCTTAGAAATAGAATGCATAGGAGGCGAAAATAAACTGTCGAAAAACTGTTATTTTTCATAAAACAATTCTTAATCACCTTCATTCAAAAAACAAAGAAAGTCGCCTTCAAATTGCTTCTCATGTGTGAGCAGGGGCGTTATCATTATGCAAGAGCCAATTTTTGTTCTTCCACAAATCCGGGCGTTTTTGGCGGATTGCTTAGCGCAAATTGCGCATAACTTGCAGATAATATTCCTTATTGACCGTTTTACCCTGTGGCAACAACTCATGATGCACAATGCCCCTGCAATCGAAGAAATCGGTAAGCAAAACTTTTACATTCGACTGAAGTTGGCGCGTTTTTTTTTCGGTCTTGGTTCGTGCACCAGCTTCCATTGAGCTGATTGAGCTTTGATTTCCACGTCATAACCATAAACCCACGATTCGTCACCAGTTGTGACCCTCTGGAGCAAATTTGGGTCGTCGCGGACAGAGTCCAACATCTCATTAGCAATGTTCATGCGATGCTGCTTTTGGTCGAAATTTAGCAGTTTTGGTACGAATTTTGCGGCGACCCGTCTCATACCCAAATCATTGAAGAAAATCGAATTACACGAGCCAATCGATATGTCTATGTCCTCAGCAACTTCTCTAACGGTGATTCGACGATTGGTCAACACCATTTTCTTCACTTTATCAATTTTTTTCGTCTGTTGTTAAAGTGCTCGAGCGTCCGGCACGCTTTTCGCCGTTCACACCTTCTCGGCCTTCTGAAAACATTTTGTACCACCGATAAACGTTACTTTGGTCCAAATAAGGTTCTCCGTATGACACAGTCAACATTCGGAATGCATTCGCGCCCTTAATTCCGTTTTTCACACATTTTCACATTTGATATAGCTTCTTTGATCCATCTTTTTGAATAGGTAAAAATCGAAGGCGAGCCGAAATACGTGCAAACAAAACAGCTGCCAACAATTAACTGAACATTCAAAATAGCCGAACTCGCCGGCATGAGTGAGAGACATGAGTACCAACATATCGCCACAAAAAAATCGAAATTCGAATGTACGTAGCCTGGGAAAATTCAAAATTCGCGATACTTTTTGAATTAATCTCGTGTGTTTGGGAAACAATTTATACAAATAAAGAAGTATTCAGCGTTTCTTGAATAGCGTGACCTTTTCCAAACACAAGTAAATAGTAATTATTGAAGTTCAAGTAAAGTTCTCGCTCAAAAGAAGGCCAAGAGAACGGATACCACATTGCACCGAATAAATTTAAGTGATTGCTTCCCAAATGTAAGAGGATAAATGCAACATTTTCATTATGCGCACTTAAGAGTTGAATCCATATGCCTGCGGTTAAGAGGCTTATATGACAGACGCGCTGCCAAAAAAATTGTCGACAACTTTACCAAAAAATACCAGAAATGTGAGACAATTTTAGGAAATGCCAAAAAATTTTAATTGAAAGAAAATAGTATATTTTTAATGCCATAGCCGAATGCGTTGGTGCGTGACTACCATTCGGCATTCGGAGAACGTGGGTTCGAATCTCCGTGAGACACCAAAAAGGAAGAAAAAGTTTTTCCTAATAGCGGTTGTCCTTCGGCGGCAAACCTATGAGTGTATTTGTGCCATGAAAAAATTACTCATAAAAATATTTACCGTTCAGACTCGGCTTACACCTGTAGAACCCACCATTTTAGGAAAAGGAGATGGAACTGGGCCAAGCACTCAAAACACAAAATTATATAGGTATGTATATAAAATATATTTTTTATCAACTTTGTAGCATATATTGAGGGATGAGTAAAAGAGTTAGACGCAAAAATACTGTGAGTAGCGTAGATGGTTTTTGGAAGCTTCAAAAAATGGTCTCAAACATTTTTCAAATTCGGCACGTTTCAGAAAAGAGTTGCAGGTCCTCGATCTAAAAGAAAGCCAGCCTTACTCACATGGTTGCCAACAGTTTCCTGGCTTATCTTTACTTCCTGGGCAAGAGTAGTTGCTCCTATACTGGTCTTCCCTCTACGATTCCATGAGTTTATAGAAATTGTAAGCGATTAGTCTACCTGAGGATGCTTCATCTATGCCGTTCATATTCGCTACTACTCGTATAGCCCTCTGCAAAATTAAAAAGCAGGTCATCAAGTTGAGGTCAAGTTTTAACTACTTGTTTATTTATTTTGTAATATAGAAAAAAATTTCATTCCATAACAAACATCATATTAGCCCAAGCTTTAAATTTCGACAATTTTTTAACCAACTTTTTTAATTTTTAATTTATTCTTGACATTTTTCTTGACAGTGTTGCCTATTTTCTCCATTAAAGAAAAAATTCTCAAAAATCGACCGGAATTTTCAGTCACTTCAAACTTGCACTCTGGTTGGTTGGTTGGTTAAAGTGGTGATTCGTCCAGAATCCAACTAGCGCTTCCGCGCCATTTTGTTGCCACATAGTTGTTCGAGATCCTCGAACAATGGTTGGCTCAGGGTTAACAGTCTGTCCTTCCATAGGGCAGGGCATTCACAGAGGAAATGGAAGATTGTCTCCTTTTTCTCCGGTTGTTTACAACTGTGACAGTATGTATTGTGAGGGATACCCATTTTGGCTGCTTGTTCTCCGATAGACCAAAAGCCAGTTATGACTGCCGTTAGTCTCCAGGCGTCCCGTCGATTCATTCTTATTAATGCCGACGATTGCTTGAGGTTGTAGGTGGGCCATAACGTTCTGCTAATTTTGCATTTCGTCTGGACTTCCCACCTACAGTCTGCGATTCGGAGGTATTTTTGGGAAATTGTGCTCTTGACTACACCTAATGGAGTGAGTACCGATTCTGCAAGAGCGTTATTCATGGCAGATCCCCCAGTTTGCCAGTTCATCTGCTTTTTCGTTACCTTCAATGATCCGATGTCCCGGGACCCAGATTAAGGTAAGTTTATGGTTTTCACTGAAGATGGTGAGGCTATTCCTAATTTGTTCCACCACTTTGGAGGTTGTTGTGGCCGAACCCAGTGCCTGGATTGCAGCTTGGTAATCCGAGAGAATAGCGATATTACCCTTAAAGGAGAAATCTGCGATTAGTAGCCTACAGGCTTCCCCAATTGCCAGTACTTCCGCCTGGAAGACACTGCTGGTATTGGGGAAACGCACAGATTTCTCAATTTTAAGCTTGTGAGAATATATACCAGCTCCAACACCGCAGCCCACTTTACTTCCATCCGTATAGACTGTAGTGTCGAAGTTGTTTAGAGAGAATCCCTTATTCCATTCTTCCTTAGTTGGAAAGAGAGTGGCAAAATTCCTATTGAAAGTTACCGTCGGGACGATGTAGTCAGTTCGCACCGAGATTAACTGACTTTGTCGCAATAATAGACTAGCATGACCATAAGTTTTTTTCTCTCCAGCGGCCCGCTTCCTTTAACCTAAATGCACCCATGGTTGCCGTCTCCTTAATATGTAGGTCTATTAGAATAACGTGTGTCAGTGCATTGAGAGCCTCTCTTGCACTCTATTAAAGTAGAATTTAATGGGCTATAAAAGAGTGTGCTCAAGATTTTTTGTTTGAATTCTGATTAGGATTTTAAACTTATGATGAAAATTTATCGCACTTTTACAAACTGCTATCCGATATATAGTAATAATAATACTAATAATAAACTGCATACCGAAAATTTTTTTTAAATTTAGAATACAATTTTATAGATGCATGTTCAAAACTATTCTACAAAGTTTTAAACTTTGATTTGTATGTTTTTGTTTATAGAATAGAATATATTTTTACACAAAACGTAGTAAAAATTTATTCAATACTTCAAAATTTTTCAATATGTGATAGCCTTATAACTGTGTCACTCACTTTAGAGCAGATCTATTATAAGTATAATTTTTAGCCACTTGCTCCAAGTGTTCATCTTAGTCATAGTGATACTGAAGAATGCACCATTCATTTTTCTACCACCAAATAGTATTTTACGATTAGCGATGCAATTTTATTGTCAGCAAGTATGACTCTGCCCATAAATTACTTTAATAAAAACAAAATTTTATATTTTCAACTCGGCTATCGTCCATCACTCGAAAAAACATCGCAAACAGTCAGCTTTAGTTGTTGGTTTTAGCTTCACCGCAGTCGAGAGTGGATTAAAATACGACATTTAAAAGACTAATTGTTATTTTAATGTCACTCAAATATTTGTCTACTCGTAGTATATTTTCATTTAATTTCAGTGCGCACTTTGGCATACGAAAGGATATGAGGGCATATAAAAAAAATGTAAAAAACACACATTAGCAGGCATACAGCATCAATTTTTGTGAAGCTTCATGCGTGTATTGCACTCTCCATGATTTAATTAGCCAAGATAAATAAGAAGATAATAAATATAATTATTTGCAGACAAATTAGTGAAGATAAAATACATTTGTCACACTTAATACGACGTGCACAACTTTCTAGAAGTCGCCTTCTTATTAGACTGGGTTGCAAATTAATTTTCAAAAGTCCAATCTTGCATTTAAAGCTTATGTTGAGAGAATTTGGGCAACATAAGAAAAATGTTTAGCTTAACTTGTTTTAAGAAACATTTTACAATACAATGGCTACTCGCTCTCCATAAGGAGCGTTTTGGTTATCCAGAAGATTTAGCAGAGGACACAAAAAGCTACCCCGCGAAACGTCTGTGTTTATATTTTTTAAAGACGAATACCGAATATATGACCACTGAAGACAAAACGCGTGTATACGAGACTGTAGTAAGACCAATACTGACCTATGGAGCCGAAGCACGACCTGAAAACGCAAAAACAAAACAGCTACTGCGTACAGCTGAAATGCAAGTTCTACGATCCATCGTAGGAAAAACACGTCTTGACTGCATTAGAAACGAGGTCATTCGTTTATAAGAGCAAAAAGACGAGCTTGGAATGATCACGTTTCTAGAGCTAGTGACGGCAGAATTATCCGAATAGCGAGGGACTATATACCATATGGAAAGCGCGGACCTGGAAGACCACCAAAGAGATGGCGCGATAGCTGGATTTCGACATCAGCGGAAGGACAATAACATTTCTTCATTTTGAATTTTAATAATACTTTGTAATACTTGTATAATTTATAACTATGTAATTGTGTAAAGAACCACAGGTGAAAACCTATAGTAAAAGAATAAGGAGAAGAAGAATACCATTGAGATATAGCGTTGGCAGCATGGACTTGAGCTTTTGGAGGAACCCTTCATGCCATACTCCATCGAAAGCTTGCGATACATCAAGAAAGGTGACTGAACACACTTTTTCTTTTCCATCTTTCTAGCGCTTTCTATGGTGTTCACGACTCTGTGCATTTCATAGTGCCTTGAATGATGTTTTCTGAAACTGAAATTGGTGAATGGGAATAAGACTTTTAATTTCAAAGTATTTTTTGAAAAAGCTTCAAAATTACTAGTAATAAAGACATTGTCCTGTACTTCGTTTGGTGATTTACTATGTTTAGGTACAATAGTAATTTCGGCGAATTCCTATATATGAGTGCGTAACTAAAGCTGATTCGCTTGCTAAATAAACTGGTCAAATAGACAATATAATTTTATGACAGACTACAAAAGACTTCAGACACCGCAAGTAAATCGAATTCAGTGGACTTTTTAGCTTCATTTTGTTTATTTTCTTACCAACTTCTTCTGGTGTAACTGGAAAAATATATTTATCGTACTCAAGGCAGTTTCCAATTGGTCCTACATTATTAGTGCCTCCACTAGGTCTCAATATTTTTTCCCCATGATGGAAAGGAGAACGAAATGGCGCCTATCATGGTGGCGTTACATTGCGCTCAGCGAATTTGACAATGAGTTACGTCGTTTTAGCACCAGTAAGACCAGATTACCATTTCCATAACTTCATTTGGCATTCTTTTTTGTTGTTGTTTAGTCTCGGAGTTTTAGTTCTTTCCTCATGACATTTTTCTAGCCCGTTCTAATTAAAAGTAATGTTTATAATTTTGTAAAATATACATATTTTAAAAATTAGTTCAATAATTCAATCAGTTTTATTTAGCTTTACTTTTTTTAACATCTGGTCGCATTACCCGCGATTGCAGTTGTTGTTGTTCTTCCGCTGCTTTCAGCAGTCAAATCTCTCTCTCGCTACGGCAGTGTTGCCTAGCTTTGGATATGAAAACGCACTGAAATGCACATTTAAAGAAAATAAAACACCAAATTTTTATTGAATTACTTTAAGAACTTTATATGTGTGACAAATTGCATTTAAAATGGGCGTTTTTCTTTTTAAATAAATGTGTTATGGATATGTACAATTAAATTTATGAGTTTTTTTTTCTTAGAAGAAACTCTTTTGTTAAGAGAACGACTTATTTGCTACATTTGAGGTTATGTAATAAGATTAGGTACTCTTTTTGTAAAAATATCGTTATGGGTTCTCCAGTATTTTTTGTTATTTTTTTGCTTATTTTTACTATGAATACACCTCTTGATGCCCTATGTCCCACTAAGCATTGAGGACCGGAAGAAGCTATTACACCTCTATGGTTTTAATTCGCATTCAGTAAATTCAAACGTTTTTTAAATGTGTAAAATGGTTTTCAATGTTAAGAAGAGTTGAGAGAAGAACATTTCATATTCTTGCATAACCTTAAAAGCAGCAAAAAATCAAATTTGCACTTTTAAAATATCAAATTTTATAAAAACCAACAAATTTTCATTAACACTAAAATCTTCTCAGAGTAACCTTTTTTAACCTTCTTTTGTTTAATAATACAGTTTTTTTTAACTTACAGTTTCAGTAGCTTTGAATTAAAAAAAAGAAGCAAACACCAAACTTAAAAATTTTCGCATTTTGGGTATACAAAAGCACTAAATTTATTGTGAAGAGCAAATGGTTGGCAACACTGCACAACTCGGCAAACATGACGTCACGCACTCTCTGATGAGCGCAATCTTGTTTCTATTATTCTAGTTTTTTCCCGAATGCTTAGCTTTTTACTCTCTTGTCGTAGCCCAGTTTCTCTCGTCAATTTTAGCAGAAGGGCATTACTACATTTATGTTACGAACCACTTGCCATGTTATGTTAAGATTACATTGCATATGTTAGCTGTACATTGAATTTTTGATGCCGTTTATTATATTATTTTCTAATAATTTGTACTTTATTTAACTGTAATCTTTCCTGTTTGATTCAAAAGGCTAAGTTGGAAGGAAAAGATGATTGTACATTAAACTCTTTGGTACTGTGACCAATAAATTCGGTGCATGGTTTATTGACACAGCCTAGTGGCTTTATTTTTCAGCGCGTGAAACGAAACTTGAACGAAAGCACAGAGCATTGACACTTTTGGTTATTTGAGTTAAACCGGGGTAAAATCACCATAGAGATCAACCACCCCCCTGCAAGATTTAATAAATATTTAAATTTTTTATTTGTTTATTTACTTACAGTCTGTGTTAGAAAGAAGGAACCGCGATTATTCATGAAGTATAAAATACATATAATAATGATCCGTTCCTTTTGACGGTAACTTTATTAATTAATTCAAATATTGCACAATTCTTCCAACTAAGTTAACAAGGGAGAGCTTTAAAACTAATGGTGGGAGAGAGTGCAAAATGTTGTTGTTGAAGAGATTGGTTTAGATAATGTTAAAGATCAGTTAATAAGGGAGCAAATTAAGAAACGTGAAGAAGAGATGTGAGAATATAAGTACGAGAGGTAAGGAGAGAATGAGTAAAGAAGTGTGTGTTGTTGGTAGTGGGAGCATTAGTATGTAACTATATACCAATTTAAAAAATTGTTTACGTGAAACTATGTACAAAACTACGAGTCGCAATTACTCAATAAACCATGTAGTCTTCATCGTTGTCGAGTATAGCCTGGCATCTTCTTCATGCTTTGAACCAGCTTTTCTGCGTAACTCGTCGACATACAGGACTAGATTTTGCGAACTTGACACACGAGTTGCTTTAAACCATGGACTGGCCTTCCCGCAAGATCCATTTCCATAACTCCCCACACATTTTCAATGGAGTTGGCGTCTGGGGACTGGAAAGGCCAGTCCAATACTGTGACGCCATTTTCTTGTTTTGTTGTTTCTTAATGTGTTTTTCTGTGCGCAGCGGTTTTGATGATGTGGGACGGTAGGATGTGTTCGCCTTCTTCAGTCGACGTTCGATGGTGTTGATACTCACATCTATTCCCGTTTTCGCATGAATTGTGCATGCTTGGCTTAGTCACAAAGAAGGGTCCCGCTGAAAAAGTTGGACGATCACTTTATCCTACTTTTTTGTCGTCACTCGCTTCAAGCCGCGCTCGGAAAAGTCGTCAACATTTTTGTACACCCTATACCGCGATTCCACATCACAACAAACTTTTTTAATGTGTTAATCACTTTTGCAGCCGCAGCGTCAGATAGTTTCGGCCCTTTCGGATGTGTGCATAAAAAACCCGCCTCAAAACGATTCGCGTACTTCTCACTCATTTTTGTTTGGTTGCGTTTACGGGAAAGTTTCGAACGACACTAAGCTGAGTTAGCACTGGCGTCGTAGCCCTTGAGTGGGACTATTGTGCAGCAAAATAACTGTGCCCATTCCAATTTAAAATTTTTATTATTTACATGTAAATATTAATTTTATTTTTTAAACATTAAAAAATAAGAATTGTATATATTTAATTATAGTTAGCTAAATACTAAACTTTTATAAACAAACTGAAAAAAAAATTTTGTTAAGCATTTGCGGTACGATTATTAGTACAACTTACGCCATCTTTTCGGTTATACTGGCCGGACCTGCCTCTACATATGTACTACATTTTGAATTAAAATCTAACATATTTATTTAAAAATAACTACTGGATTGTCATACGATTCATATAAATATTTGGCCTACTAACAATAACTGATTTCGTATGCATACGCCTATAAACCTAATTCATTCAATATTTCCACAGAGCGTTTTACTAACTTTCAGGAAATGCAACTTATTAAGTCATTATCTTGTAAATTTCATTTATAAATAAATTTTAACACATACATCACGTAATTATTGATCTTAGCAAATATTTATTGTCATTATTTATTTTTGAACTAAATGCCTAGGCAAATTTGATTTAAGTTCATATGGCTTTTCCTCATTTGTCATTAAGCAAATGTTTCATACTGAATTTCACTTAGGTCTACATATTACTTTTAGGTTTATATATATACATACATATTATTGGGCAATGGCAATTTGTTATGGATATTTGTCAAAGATTATTAGGCAATTTAATTGCCATCCTATTTCTATAATGCAGCTATAATTTGTAGAAAGCTGCGTTCGAACAAATATTATACATGGAAATTAAAGTCGACAAAAGTACTAATTTAATAAGTGATACACATACACGTTCTCGTACAGAGCAAATGCTCAGCATATGCTCTCTTCTCTGCAGTCAGAGCTACTAGTTCTAAACTACCTTCGTACCAGTTTGCATTGCAACTGAAATAGTTCCTCTTCTTTCTTCTCTTAGTGCCAACAACTGGTATTTTGAACAATGCATTATTCTGCCAAATGTACTATGATGGGATCAACACCAGCATTACACCGCATAACGAACTATTGTCGTTCATAATAGACACAAAAATGCTAGTCCAATTTGTGGAAGAAGTCACCAGTTTGAGACTAGTTGAAAAATTAGCACTCAAAAATATTTTGTTATTTTATTATTTTAGAGCCATAGCTAAAGTACTTATGAAAATGTTTACACTTTGCACCGATACGATTTTTTTATGAGCCTAAAACTTAATTAGTTTTTTAATTACCTGTCATGTGCCCTTCGAAATTTTCGGAGACTAGTAAAATTTACCTCGACTTCAACGCTGCATTTCGACAGTATGAAAAGGACGCCGCGATGTCTGAATTTGGTATCGCCGCAAAACTAATATGGCTATGCAAGATAACGTTGCTCAATACCAGCAGCGCCGTCAGAATTCCAAAGGACCTCTGAGTCATGTCGGCCGAATGGATACATAGGCTCCGGCTCTGATGGTAGAAGAGGAAGGGCTTGGATTCACTTGGTGTGGGCTGCTGGCGCCGGTTAGCACGGGAACGAAACGACTGGCACTCTTTGTTAAACTGGGCCAAAATCGCGTGCGCGGTTATCGCGCCAGTTAAGAAGAAAAAGAAGTAAAATTTACGCATTCCATAAAAATCCACACATAACTTAATTTTTTTTTTTTTAAGAAAAAAAAAACAACATCTCTATAAAACATGTAATATTTATGTACAAAAGTTTAATACTGTTTTTGCATTTCTCAAACTCTAAAACAACACTTGAATTTTCCAAATACAGATTTATAAAAAATCTCATCTCACTTGCAAGCCTCATTTGCACATATAAATAGCAAGATGACTATTAGAATAACAAGAATAAGAGGAGTAGAGGAATGTTAATGATCGAAATGACGTATTCCAGCTACAAAGAGAAAGAAAATAAGCAAAGCACAATCGACTAATAATGGTCACACTTTTCGACTTTACATAGAAAAGAAATCAATGAATATATGTATAATATGCCGCAAAATCGGAAAATTTCAATTTTTTGCAAATGGCGTCGTACGTCAAACATATTTGGCACTTGTGAATTTTACAGCTGCAATAAACAACAACAGACTACGAATGACGCATGTAAAGTTCAGATTAGAGATTTCCATGACTCAAAAACATTGTTTTTTTTTTTTTGGTCCTTGAAAAAGATATTCAGAAACAAACTGGAAGACTAATTTTGCGCCATCTTGTATATGTTTTCTCTATTAAGTCTATGATTACAGAAATATAAAACAAAAAAATCAGCTAGATCGCGGCCGCCGTAGCCGAATGGGTTGGTGCGTGATTACCATTCGGAATTCACAGAGAGAACGGTGGTTCGAGTCTCGGTGCAAGACTAAAATTAAGAAAAACATGTTTCTAATAGCGGTCGCCCCTCGGCAGGCAATGGCAAAGCTCCGAGTGTATTTCTGCCATGAAAAAGCTCCTCATAAAAATATCTGCCGTTCGGAGTCGGCTTGAAACTGTAGGTCCCTCCAATTGTGGAACAACATCAAGACGCACACCACAAATAGGAGGAGGAGCTCGGCCAAAAACCCAAAAAAGGTGTACGCGCCAATTATATATATATATATTGGGTATTCGAAAAAGTCTTTTCGTATTTCTAATCAAACTTCAACTCTTTTTTTTTATATTTATATTGAACTTTGTTAAACTAAATATGTACCATTTTGGTCGACCACCTTTTGCCATTTTTCTTCTAGAGACATTATTGCATCAGTGTAAAACTTTTGTGGTTTCTCGGCGAAAAACTGCGACCGATGGTGCAAGGTCAGGGCTATGTGGTGGATGTATCAAAACTTCCCAGCCAAGCTCTCCCAGTTTTTGCCGAGTCATCAAAGATGTGTGTGGCCTAGCGTTGCCCTGATGGAAGACGACGCCCTTTCTGCTGATTAGTTCTGTCCGTTTCTTTTCGATTGTTTGCTTCAATCTCATCAGTTGTTGGCAGTAAAGTGTAGAATCAATCGTTCGAGCAGGCTGGAGCAGCTCATAGTGGATGATTCCTTTCCAATCCCACCAAACACATAGCATAACCTTTCGAGGTGTCAGTCCTGGCTTAGCGACCATTTGTTAAGCTTCACCACCCTTGCACCATGATCTTTTTCGCACATTATTGTCGTATTTGATCCACTTTTCATCTCCTGTCACCATTCGCTTCAGAAATGGTTCGATTTCATTTCGTTTCAGCAAAGAATCGAAGATGTTAATTCGGTCCATTAAATTTTTCACAGACAATTCATGTGGTACCCAAACATTAAGCTTCTTTTTGTAACCAGCCTTTTTTAAATGGTTCAAAACCGTTTGATGATGAATGTTTAGTGCCTTGGCGATGACATGGCAGCTTATGTGACGGTCTTGGTCAGTTTTTTTTTATAATTTCATCGACTTTTTCAACGATAGGTCGACCGGAGCGAGGTGCATCTTTCACATCGAAATTTCCAGAACGGAAGCGAGCGAACCATTGTTGTGCTACACAAATTGATACAGCATCGTCTCCGTAAAATTCACAAATTTCATTGGTGGATTGCGTGGCATTCTTCCCTTTTTTATACAAAAATTTCAAAATATAGCGAATTTCTTCATTATTGTCACTCATTTTTGAACAGCTATAACTTTTTTTCAACTTCTCCGAATTTAATTTTTTTTTTGGTTAAATAAAGCTTAAAATGTCACCTTTCTAACAACATATGATATGACACAATGTGAATGGTAGCAATGGAGATAGATGACTCCAACGACATCTATTGACAAAATACGAAAAGACTTTTTCGACTACCCAATATAATATATTATATATATATTCGCAGTTGATTAGTCCGGGTCACAGATATTTTTGTATTATCCAAATTTTCTTATTGTCCTTATTGTTCGACTTATTAGTTTTAGTTTAATAAAATTATTTTTTTTTCTCCTAATTTCATTAATTCTGCAACCTATCAACGCACCTGCAAAACAAAAAAAATTATTATATGATATAAAAATCACAAGAACAACAAACACCTTAGATAATATTTGTTGTGCACACAACTCTATTTGGTCATTTTGCAACTGGTACAAGTCTAGTTACTAACGGACTAGTCTGATTTATTCCATCAAATACCAATTCATGAACTACAATATAGTATATACGTAGTAATTTCACTTTTAACTGCAGAATGCACATGCACATACATATGTGATAAAGCTCACTCACAAATATTTCATATACAGTACCTGTTCAACGAAAAACGAACGGTGGAAAATTCTCTATAATAAAATTTGCTTTTATAAAAAGACTTCTAGAAGCCGACTGGAAAGCAGAAATAAATTGTTTGGTTTTGTTATTTTTTAATTTAAACTAAGGTACAAAAACACATAAGAAACTTAAAATTTTCTTAGGCATATTTTCAAATGTCCCTCAAAAAAAATGTTTAACAAATTCGCTTTGAAGTAAATCATCCTTATTCATTCACTTTCTTACTCACGTTTTTATTTCCTCTTAAAACCTGCATTTTTTAACAACTCTTAACGTGCGTAATTCGCTCAACGTACACTGTACATATACAGCTTCCGAAAATAAACAAGAATCTCTGAAAATATGTACAAATTTTCACAGGCGGCGAAAGGTAATAATAATTATCGTTAAGTGGCTATAAGAGAAG
This sequence comes from Anastrepha fraterculus, assembly GCA_037575425.1. NCBI lineage: Eukaryota > Metazoa > Arthropoda > Insecta > Diptera > Tephritidae > Anastrepha > Anastrepha fraterculus. Next base: position 111,510 of record JAYXIM010022806.1, read on the forward strand.
TGCTTAAATTTTAGGAGAAGTACGTAGAGAATTCGAAATAGGCACTTGGCCACAAAGTCAGCAAATAAATATTTATTTTATGCATCAAAATTACCAAATATAGCCAAATATCTATAAAGCAGTGCTCAAGTGATTTTCAGTTAAATTATTGTATTTGCTTTTATGATACAACAGACGCATAATAGTCCTTTTGTGCGTCCAATATGGCATGTAGCTCATTGACAAACAATTACGCACACATTTATGAGGCATCAAACACGAACTGGTGATATGCCACACAAGGCATTCAAGGCAACAGCAAGTACAGCAGGCGAAAAAGGACTATTTAGTGACCAAAAATTAAGATTTATTGATGTATTTAGTAGTTGATTGCGTGCTCGAAAGAGTTAGGTCCAGGGGAGGCATAACAGTTTTGCTTGCCCTTACTACTACAGTTACGGCACCTGAGGCATTCAAGTTAACACACACACACACACCGTGACCATTGTTCGTGTAGGAACTTCATTATGCACTTACATTGAAGAAATATACAGCAAGTAGAGTCGGAACACACTCAAATCAGAACGCGTTTGCTATAATTTTCGGAAGAATTTCTAATGGGAATTGTACAAAAAAAAATTAACCACCAATGGCAAGGGGACCCTCGCTGTTTTTTTTTTCTAAACGAAAAACTATATTTATGGGCTTTTTGAATATCGGATTTATTTTTTAACAGCCCCTTGTTTTGTTTATCACAGTTCGATGGCGTGCCTTATGGCTGATGCTCAGTAAAAAATCTACAGTTTACCCAGGCGCATTTATTAAAGTTGGTGGCACTAGACCTACAACAGTGTTTTGTACGTTCGATTATCACGGCAAAGTATTGGAAAAGTAGAGCACGTAAAAATAATTCGCCTTGTTTCATTCTGTGCTGCCAGCCACATGGACACAGCGAGAGAAAAAATACAAATCAGCTGATTTACCAGCACTACCTTTGATATATAGATTCGCCTTTCACTTTACTAATCTGAAATCAGTTTTACTTGTAAACCATATCACAATAAATGGAACTACCAAAATCAAGATTGTTTGAAAACTAAGTAAGTTTCATCAAATTGTGAATATTTTTTCATAATATCCAAACTTAGCACGGAATAAAAAAAACATTATAAAAATACATATGTTCGTCGACTGGGTCTATGTAAAAGTCTCTGGGCCTATGAAAAGTTCTTCCCGGCCGTTCATATCGAAAATATTGCTGCTGAATAGGAGAGCATTGGAGCAGATAAAAATTTACAAATTGAAAGTCATTCAGATTCAACTACCTCCTCGCGTAACGTTTCGCCCACTAAGCCTTACAAGGTGCAATTCATGCAAGAATTGAAGCAATACGACGACGTCGATAATTTATTAATTTCAACAAAGCAAAATCGTTTTGTGGAAAATATTATTTTGTTAAACCAAACTCATTTTGTTTTGATCGAAGATTCGATTTTGAAACATGAAAAAGCCCAAATAAAGTGTACCTCGTATACTGATCAGTTTTGACTATTTTTCTATTTATTTTATAATTTCAATTATTTTTTATATAAGTATAGTTCATACTACAACAAGAATCATATAAAGAAAATTGTTGTATACAGTTTTTAGAAATTTTCAAACTTTTTACACAAAATTCTACAAAGTTTCAAGCCAAAAATTGTATAGCTCATTGAATTTTAGTATAGTAAAGAGCAAGTTTTGAGTAGATTTTTTGATATGGAAGGAAACACCCAACACCGTCAGCAGAAAAAAATTTCAAAAATCATCACGAATTTCGAACCACTTAAAGCTTGCATTTTAGCCGAAAAAAAACATTAAAATTACATTTTTTTTGAATAAAACACGCCCTAGCGGCCTTTTTTGATAAAAATTCTTCGCACCCGACAACCCCTAGAAAGATTTTTTTATGGTAGACTATGTACTCCTGCTTACAATTGAGGAAAGCGAACGAGACGTTGTAAGACAGTTGGCGACAGCCTCTAAGGTAGCCATGAATCGCCGCATATGTCATATGGCTATGGATATGGCTGAGTCATTCCGCTCAAATGTCGCATTCCTGATCACTGTAAAATATTTGGGAATAGGATAGATGAACTACAGATAGTCGGCACAAAACTACCTAACGAGCATATAGGCAATGCGCAGAGGCGATATCGTAGCCAGTAAACTTCTGCTGAAGTGCTATTATTGCTAGTATACAGGCAAGCTACTTATTTTTGTGAAACTTGTACAAGTTTATAACGAAAGGAATCGTAACGAACCTACCTAAAGAATCGCGCGACAATCGTCAGGCACGCCCACAGGTTACACACGCAAACACATGACTTCTGCAGAGGCTATCTAGATGAGGAGAAGGAAAAAGCAGTTCTGCATCTTCTGCATGGTGAAAAGAATTCAGAAGGTATGACCAATTCCAGACCTTTACACGGCTCTCAGCGAATTTGAATGAAGCAGTTGATTTGCTGACATTACGCGTTATACAACGTCGGTTTATTTACGACAAAATGGAGATTGTGTTAGTAACATACGAAAAAAATCAACGCAGCCTTCACTCACCTTAAATACTTCGTTGCCGTCTGAATAACAACTGATTGAAAGAGCGTAAAATGAGTGGCGATAATTCTGCTGCTGAATTCCCGATGACGTGGCAGCCAATGTTACTCACATAGTTTTGCTTCGGAGGAGCAAACGTTGTAATCTGTCATTCTTGACTTCGTGTGCCAGTGTTCTATTTAGAAGATTAATTTCTTTAAATAAAAAATGCTTTAATGAGTTACTGTGGAAATCGGCGATCATTTAAAGTTTTTAAACAGTTCACATTAGTTTAAGGAGAGATCAGCACAAGTTCTTTCTTCGAACTAAAATAAAAAGCCAAACTGGGAAACTGTGAAATTAATTTTGTATATACAACCCAGACTATCAGAAAAACCTGGCCTCATGAGCCGACTGCCGAACAGTACTAGCCAATTTTCAAATGTAGTGAAAGGATATAAATTTCTAGTTAACCAATGGTGCCGTGGGGAACACTACTATTGAGCCAACTTTACAGAAAACCTTTTTAATTTACCTCTAACAATTATAAATTCTAATACTAAAAACAAGCCCCTGAAATCTTCACCAACACTTTATTGAATACAAAAGCAAAAAAATTGAAACAAAAAAGTAGAAAGGGAGAGAACTCTATCAACTGCTATCATTAGGTAACTTACGAAAATAAAAACGAAATAATTTAACTTTTATCCAGATGTGGAAGAGCAATTGGTAGCACGAAATTATGAAACCTTAGAAAAGTTATCGGAAAAAATGGAAAAGGTTCACCAAAAAAATTTAAACATATAAATCAAAAAAATCTGCTACATCTCAACCGCAAAGCATATTTTTATCGAAATAAAGGCAAATGGAGATTGGGGAAATTATAAAATTCAATAAATAAGCATTCAACAGCCACAGTAAACTTTTCATAATTACTGATGCCCAAAAATTGAAACAAATTCACGCAAAAATGCTAAAAGGGGAAAAAGAACTTGCTGCAAGTGTGGCAATCGAAGTTTAAGTAGAACGAAAATCAGCGACGTGTCGTGCAAGAAGAGAAAAACAAAAGCAGAGTATTGTGGACAAGTGGGCAGGCAGCAATACTTTTTTAATAAAAAAATTTTTTTTCTTACTGTTTTTTTCTTGCTTTTTTTATTTAACCAATCGCATTTTTTAATTAATTATTAAGCATTTGTTAAGGTGTCACTAAGTTTGATGAGTAAAACCAAGCACAAACGCAAACGCAAAGGCAAAAGCAAAAGCAAAACAAAAAGGCGGACTACGCAAAATAACGGCTTGTGCATTGGCGGCAGCAGCACTACTTAATCCACCACTTGACTGCGGATGGCTTTTCGTTCAGGAAATGAATTAAGAATGAGGCGGAATGGGAGCAGCAGCAGTGGCAGTGGAATACTCAATTTGGTGGTTTGGTTTGCGATGCGGTCGGAAGGAAGTGGGCTAAAAGGAAAAACAATGCGTGCGGCTTGGCAGCAAGTGCGCCGCCAACATCCCTTAGTCCACAATACGCTTTTCTAAAGCCACTTAAAAACTCACAAAAAAAAAAAAAAATATATATTAATAAAACGAAAATAAAAACGGAATGCCACAAAATTCGTGCGCTGGCAGTAACATTCAAATTGTATGCAGATTGTGTGGGCGGGGGCATGCAGAGTAGGCGTTGACTCTGTGGCAGCAGCGACAGTTAACTGAATTAGTCCATTTCGAGTTTAGTTGCAAGAACACAAACAAATCAAATTGTTTCTATAGCAACTTGCTATAGCACCCCACAACTGGGTGGTGCTGGGCCACCATCGCATTCTAATGCGTTGAAGTGTGCGCCAAAAAATTGTGAGCGAAAGTGGATAGAGATATGCGAAAAAAATTTAAGCGCATATTTTTAATTCGTTACTTTATTCTTATTTATATGGTTTATTTTTTTTTTTGCTTTTTTTCATAACTTTAGTTTTGACTGGCCACTTCCGCGGTTTTTGTTTTTGCATAAATCATACGAATGACTGAGAATTAAAGGAAATTTGGTAGCGCACCAAAAAATTGAAGTAAAAAAACAATAATACAAGTAACTTGCGCAAACTTTATGCTGTGTGAGCAAGTAGCATGAAAAAGTGAAACCATAAAAATATCACAGAGGCAAAAAATTCTAAAACTTTAGTAAGCAATTAAGCAAGTAAATGCCGCGCAAAAATCACTAAGGGTCAGCGCTGTTATCAGAAAGTTTTTATTTTAATTCATACATTTTGTGAGTTATCGAAAAGAAACAATTCATGCAGAGGCACAACATTTATTTAAAAAAAATATTCAATTTTTGCCTTAAGCCAACAATACCGAGTGATGAAGGGAAGAAGTAGAACAAATTTATTGAATTCGAATACAAAGAATTTTTGAGGCTTAAAAACTTTTCAGCTACGTGAAATTAAGTGAAAGTAATTGGAAATAAAATTCTTTACCAAAACCATGACTGAAAATACCAAAATGAAACAATACAGAATATTTAAGAAATGTCCGTAAGATCTTAACCATTGTACAATGCAATGCAAGCTTAGGAAAAATTGGGTCAATGGGTAATTGAATGGTAACCCCAGATGTGCACTTCTGAAATTTGAAGTAGTGTAGAGTATAAATTCAAATGTCGTAGAAAAAAGTGTAAAATGTCGAAAAATTACAAATGTTTCAAAAATATGTCTAAATTTTGCTTACGTATATTATATCGTATTAAAAACTTTTTTTTCAACATTTTGTTTATTTCTTCATTATTTTTACTTTATATGTGCGTATTTATTTTAAATGCAAGCTACGCCCAAAATGTTAACGTTTTTTATCATTTAGTGCACGTACTTTAATATGGTGATATTATCATACATTAGAGTGGGTCGAAAGTAATTTTCTAAATTTTTTTAAATGCAAACTGCTCCTAAATTTGGGTCCCAGTACACCGGAGTATTGAAGTTTACGAAAAAGCAGGTGACCAGGCAAGAGGAAGATCTGTCATGAATAACGCTCTTGCCAAATCGGTATTCTCACCATTATATGTAGTCAAGAATACATTTTCTCTAAAATACCTCCAGACCAGACCAGATGAAAAACAAAATTAGCTGAACGTTATGGCCCACCTACAACCTCAAGCAATCGTCGACATTGATAAACATGAAACGACGGGATGTCTGTAGACTAACGGAAGTCATAACTAACTAGCTTTTGGTATATCGGAGAACAAGCAGCCAAAATAAGCATCCCTCACAACACATACAGTCACAGCAAAAAGGAAATAATCTTCCATTTCATCTTTGAATGCCCTGCCCTATGGAAGCGCATAATGTTGACCCTGAACAAATCGCTGTTTGAGAGTCTCGAAGAACTGACCGGCTTATGACTTAAGAAACGTAAAAGGGGTCTTAAACCGCACAGACTGGATATAGTCATGCTGCTGTAAATAACAGTTAAACAAGTTGGTAATGGGAATGTGGCAACAAAATGGTGCGGAAGCGCTAGTTGGATTCTGGACGAATTACCACTTAAACCAACCAACCAACCAGCTACCAAATTTTTACATTTTTTCAGTGGTAATTTAGTTAATTTATTTTAAGTCGGTAAATTTTTGAATTCATTGGAGTGGATCGAAGAAAAGGTTTGATATTGTTTTTTTTAATGTTAATTTAATGAAAAGTTTTAATGAAAATTTTATTTATGTATATATAGATTTTAAGATGGTAACAGGTACAGACACATTGGATTGGGTCGAAAAATTTTTTTTAAATGCAAACTGCCACCAAATTTTTACATTTTTTTCAGTGAAATTTAATTCATTTATTTCTATACGGTAATATTGTGCATACATTCGAGTGGGTCGAAAAAAAGTTCGAAAGTTTTTTGAATGCAAGTTGCTACTAAGGCGTTCCATTTTTATATAGAAATTTAGTTTATGCATATATTATATTTTAATATGGTAACTATTCCATGCGCATTAGAGCGGGTCGAAAAAAAGTTGTACATTATTTTTTAATGCCGCTAAAGTGTTAAATTTTTTTTTAAAGGAAATTTAGTACATGGATCCATTTCAATATGGTAATAAGCACGTATATCTACATTAGGGTGGGTCAAAAAAGTTTGATATTTTTTTTAATGCAAGTGTAACATTTTATATAGAGAAATTTAGTTGGTGCATATATTTTAATGTGGTAACAGGTACAGGAACATTATAGTGGATCAAAAAGAATTTAAAAAATTTTTTTAAATGCATACTGCTACCAAAATTTTACATTTTTTCATTGAAAATTTACTATAGTAATAGTAAAGTCAAACACCTATTTGAATTATAGTGGAACAAAAAAATTATTTCTATTTCCGAAAAAGTCCAATATTTTTTTTTTGTCAAAGCTTCGTCACTTGATATCCGATCTTTATAAATGACATGAGATGCGCAAATTTTGGTATAACTCGAGGGCTGACAATACTGTGCATACTACATATATGACTACAAAGAGGCAACTTTTCTTTAACTCCATTCGAATTTTGAAGTGAATAGCACTTTTGGCTTGCGTTTTATGGGAAAAAGAAATTTTTCAGTGGCGCTGAGAAAATTATTGATTCACATTGAAAATAGCTTTGGTAGAATTTTTTGTTACACATTCAGAGCCACAGCAGAGGTTGGATGAGTGCCGTAAGAAATAAAATGTGCTCACTTCTTCACCGGGCTGCTCTATATATAGAAATCATTGTATTTTTCTGCGAAAAAAAAAAATTAAATATCCAAGCATCCTGCTCGCCTTACACCTAAGCCTTAGCGACTTTTTGGCAAAGCACTCCTGGACTGCAGCATCCTCGCAGTAGTGCTTCACGAGTATTCGTAACTAAGAAATTTGATACTGAAAATTTTAGTAAGAACTTAAGTGTGGCATTTTTACCTCTTCCCCTTCAAGTTATGCTTTGGAACACACACATATGTATCTATGTACATATATGTATTTATGTATCATATATTTAATGACCCATGTATAAGTTTGTTAACATCTTTTGCAAATATTGCAAAACTATTTGGCTTCTTAAATGATAAACCAATCAAGAGTGTAAACAAATATTTCCTCATCTCAAGTAAATAGGAAAATATCCGAATATTTTAAGCTAACATGCAAACATAAATCGCATTTTTCAGTATTTCAAAAATAGTTTGAAGCTGTCGACAGCAAGTTTTTAGCAAATATATTTTTGCTGCTTCTGAAAGAAAATAAACAGGTTTGTTGGTTTATGTGAATTAGGAGGTTGCGATAAAAATTTTATAGAGGAAATTTCATATTTTCATATTTGTGTGTTTATGCCATACTGAGTAAACATGAAAATGCAAATTTATGGCAAATTTAAATTCTTCATTTTCCAATCAACTGGATTAAAAAAAAAATGTTTCACTTGTCTACAACTAACAGCCATCTGAGAAGTTGCAAAGTCAAAAGCTACAGTCAGTCCATTAGACAGCGGTGCATGGTGTCGGTTGTGAGTGTTTGCATTGAAGTATTGAATTTTTAGGTTCACACTTGTTGAAATGCTTGGAAATGCATGCATACTAAATGTGAATGTTAAATGGCAAATCTAACGCTCAAATAGGTTCAAAGGAAATAAAGTTATTATTTATATGTGCGGATATGCATATAAATAGGTAAATATATATATCTAAGATGTGCATATGGATGGTTCTTAAAACTATTTAGAGCTCTCGGAAATCTCTGTCTCTTTCACCAAAACATGCAAGAAAAGCTGATTAAAAATATTTAAGAAAACAATTGTAAATAAAAAGAATATATAGTGTATTCAAGTATTCATACAGTTTGTCATATATATAGTAGGTATTATCAAACTTAGAGTATTTAAATTCACACCAACTACTCAAATTAGATTCTAAACAAAAATTTTATGAAACTGAACAAAAATTGAATGCAGAAGTTAAATAAATTTTCATCATATATTTCTAAAAGTACAAAAAATTGTTGAAATTAAATGTTCATGGTTCATTGGTTACAAGATGGCGCAAAATTAATCATCCAAAAGGTAAAATAAATTTTCATCATATACCTATTTCTCAAAATTATACCTAAAATTATTTCAAAAAGTTCAAAAAATTGATGAAATAAAATGTATGTGCTAAGAGTTTGTTTACAAGGTGGCGCAAAATTAATCATCTAAAAATTATGATGATATATTATCATGATATTTTTCTCAAAATTATACCTAAAAATATTTCTAAAAGTTCAAAAACCTGTTGAAATAAAATGTATGTGCCAAAAGTTTGTTTACAAGGTGGCGAAAATTAATCATCCAAAGGTAAAATAAACTTTCATGATATATTTCTCGAAATTAGACCTACAAATATTTCTAAAAACTCAAAAAATTCCTGAAATAAACTGTATGTGCCATGGGTTGGTTTATAAGGTGGCGCAAAATTAATCATCCAAAAGGTAAAATAAACTTTCATGATATATTTTACAAAATTAGACTTACAAATATTACGAAAAGTTCAAAAAATTGCTGAAATAAAATGTATGTGCCAAGAGTTTGTTTACAAGGTGTCGCAAAATTAATCATCCAATTTTGTTTCTCAAGAACTGTTCTACTATATAAAAAAAAACTTTATTTTAACCTTTGCGCACTCCATTGCTCATCTCTTTGTATACTGCAGCTGCCAAATTCACAAACGACTTATACGATTGAGGTACGATGCCATTTGCAAAAGTCACAAATCTTCCGATAGGATCATTAATTTTGTGCCACCTTGTAGTTAAACTTCTCTCAAAATTTAAATCAAAAACATTTTTATAGCTTCAAAAATTAGTTCAAACTAAATGTACAAATATTCACTTTTTAAAGGTTTGCTCCCTTGTGACTTTTCAGTTTTGACACTCCACGCATTTAACAAAGGTACTTTTTACTTAAATCGAAACAAACTGAAGAACGGCTTGAAAAATAAATTAAAATTAAAATTAATATTCCAATAAATATAAATATATATAATATATTTTATGGACGATGCAAATCTATTTGATATATGTATCTTACATACATTCTGTCAAAAAAGTACCGGGAATTGTTCAATAAAGCGCAAAATAATTGTTTAATCATCAAAATGTATTTTGTGGCCTTCAAAATAGGCTCCATTCGAAGCAATACATATATGCCAACGATTAGTCCAGTCATCACCAGCACCTTTTAAACGCGTTTGAAGAGATCTTTTTCAGCTCCTTTACACAATTCTCCTTAATGGCTTCTATCGACTCAAAGCGGCGTCCGCGGAGTGGCAATTTAAGTTTTGGGAAAATGAAATAGTCACAGGGGGCTAAATTCGACGAATACGGTGGTTGTTCGATGATATTTGTCAATTTTTTTGTCAAAAAAGTGTTCACAATATCAGTCTTATGAGACGGTGCAAGATCCATGAGTTTTCTTTCCACAAATTGGGCGGTTTCCTACGCTCAAACTCTCTCAAACCTCACATAACTCCCAAAATAGTCTTTAATTTACAAAAAAATGGCTTAGCTTTAACCGAAAGATATATTTTGTGAATTAATTTTTAATTTTAAAACAAATCGGAAAGCTGTGAAGTTTAGTCATTATGAAGCTATCCTATTACCTAAGCAAAATTTAGAGATTTGGGCAAGTGAGCCCCTCGCAGTCATTCTAACCTAACCTTACCTAAGCAAAATAGTGTCATAATAAATTATTTCACAGAAGAAGCTGCTCTGTTCCCGTACGTTGGGAATTTTGACCGCCAAGTTACGATTTTTCTTACGTTCAACCACTTGGCAAACTACCTGCACTTATTAAAATCAATTATTATTATGTTTAGAGCTATTCTTATTTCGAATTAATTTGTGTAAACTTTTTATTGAAAAAACGCTTCTTAACATCAGCGCCGGCATTTACGTGCTTTGAACACGCAATATGATTTTTCATGTAGCTGTCGCAGTGCCCGTTCGAACTCTTAAGTACTGGCTCTATTTTTTTATCAGTATTCACTGGTACTGAGCTTTCTTAAACCTCCCCTGGACACTTCTTTCACCCATGTGAAGGTAAGCTCATTGGAAACATGTTAACGGAACTTTCTTATAATGAAGCCGAAATCTATTCGTTCGCGTCCTCGTGGAGCCTAGCGAACTTTTCTCCTTATTGTAACTCTTTGCTAAACGTGAATTCTTTCGATATCACGGCATCATCAGAAAGGCGTTTTAAATTCACTGTATTTGAAATTCATCCGGCTTGAATTATCAAAAAATCTACCTTTCGCCCCTTGCCCTAAAAAACTGCGTTATGATGTTCTGATTTAAGCGGCTATGTCAGGATGTATTCCATGTTGACATACTGGTTCTGGACATACCCGACACAAACGCCTGAGCGAGTTGCTGTTCAAAAACACACCCTTTTGAAAACGAAATATTCTTCCTACAAATTTTACTTTTGCTCCACTTTTACTCAAAGTTTTTAGAAGTTAGCAACAGAAACACAGAAGTTAGCAGACACGCTAAGGTAGCCGATTTGTCAAGAAATCAAGAAAGTTGTTTAGTTGTTTACTGAGCAAACTTTTTATTATTGAATCATGCAAATACTTGTTCTACAAAATGTACAAGTAAAGAAATCTTCAAACAATCCAATAAATAAATAAATAAATAATTGGCGCACACGCTTCTGTTAGGTGTCTTCGGATATCTGCAGCCAACCAGAGCTGTTGATGTAATGGAGAAGGTTGATGGAATTCAGGTTGAAGCACTGCCCCAGACTGTCGAAGAAAGGAGCACCGAGTGGCTTTAATCGTCTAGCAGCCATGCCCGAACATTTACAGAGAAAGTAATAGTTTCTTAAAAGTATTTTTACACTGATAAATTGTATGCTATTTGGTGAATCGGAAAGTAATTTCGTTTTTTCCTGACAGAGGATTTACTTGTATTTTTTCACAGCTAACTTCATACTTAAGTCACATTGTCATTATATGTTTTGACAGCTGATATAGCAAGGCTTGTGTGTGAATAAGTCCAACTGATTTTACGGAGTAGTTTTTGGTTGGTGCCCTTTTAAATATGGAGAGTAGCAGTCAGCAGTATTTTCTTCATATTTTACTTTTTTACTATAGAAAAGGTAAAAATGCTTTTCAAGCCAAAAAGAAATTAACCGATTTGTATGGAAATGATGTGTTGACCATACGCCAGTGCCAGAACTGGTTTGCAAAATTTCGAAACGGCAAGTTCCGAAGATTCTCTACGCTCTGGAAGGTCGGTGGAAGCTGATGAAGACGCGATAAAGGCATTAGTTGATGCAAACCGGCGAATAACAACTCGTGAGATCGGGGAGAGGTTTAACTTATCGAATTCAACTGTTTATGACCACCTAAAAGGCCTGGGTTTAAATTCGAAGCTCAATATAGGGGTTACCCATGTTCTCACAGAGAGAAATTTGAGTTGTCACGTTGACGTCTATGCTTCACTCCTCAAAGCCACGAAAATTATCTATTTTTGAAGCACTTCATTACTGGGGACAAAAAATGGATTGTATACAATAATGTTAAATGCAAGAGGTCTAGGAGCAGAAAAGATGAACCGGCTCAAAGTATTTTAAAAGCCGATATGCCATCCAAAAAAAGGTGATGCTGTCTGTTTGGTGGGATTTTAAAGGAATCACTTTTTTTGTGCTTTTACCGGATAACACAACAATTAATTCGGAAGTCTACTGTCATCAGCTGGACAAACTGAGTGATGCACTTGAACAGAAAAGCCCAGAATTAATCAACAGAAACGGCGCAGTGTTCCACTAAGATAAAACGAGACCTCATACAAGTTTGGTCATTTGCCAAAAGCGTTTACAGTTTGGATGGGATGTACTCACATATCCACCGTATTCTCCAGTCCTGGCTCCTTTTTTATTACTGTAAAAGTTTGGACGGTAAAAATTTTACCTCAAATGAACAAATCAAAAATCACCTGGATCAGTTTTTTGCCAGCAAAGACCAAAAGTTTTATGAGCGTAGAATCATGCTACTACCAGAAATACGGCAAAAGATGTTGGATCAGAATGGCCAATATATAATTTAATTAAATATTTATTCATTATACGAAGATTGTATTTCATTTTCACCACAAAAAAACGAAATTACATTCCGAACAGCCCAATACAATTTTTTTAACTTAATCTGTTACTTCAACTACCTCCCAAAAGTAACACTTTGTTGAGTATAGCGAAAGTAAAATATTATTTTTCAATCGGCAAAATAAGTAACCAGGAATTTAATAGGATGACTTTGATAGCAGTAAAAAGCAAAATATCTCAAAATAATGAAAACCATCTAAGAATGGCATTTGCTATTTACTTTTTCAACCAAATTATGTACCTTTATATTTTAGCAAACGCATCACAAATTTGCGTGAGCACTGAAAAATATTTAAAAAAAGACTTTGTGGACCACGAAATATTTCAAATAAAACCAAGAAATAAAAAAATGCAATCAAAATTTTCTGACGAAATTTTTAATATCCGTTTTTACTTGCATTTGGCACTTTAATAAATACGCCATTTATTATTCCCAAGCTCAAGAGAAGAATATTACATTTCTTTTGTATTTTATTGCTGCTTTTATATTTGATGTCTGGCAAATTTATATGTAAAATATAAACAACGAAAACTTCAGTAAAATTTTTATATTGAAATAACAAAGCATTTGAAAGCATTTTCTGCTGCACTTAAAATTTAGTTCCTTTATGATCGAAGAAATGTTCGTTAGGTAAGTTTCAAATCCAATCACTGATGTAATATTTAAACTATAGTAGCATATGAAATATAACATCTAGTGCACATTTTTCACATATTTAATATATTTACTCCATTTAGTGAAGGCAAATATAAATACAAGATTTTTTATTTGCTATGGGGAAAAGATTATTTTCTGCATGAAAACTCTAGCACAAATAATTTAATACTTGTTGTGTTTGGTCTCCCTCTAGCACTGGCCATTTGTGATGTGGCTATCATTGTTAACGTAACATTTTCTGTTAGGCTAGCATTGATGGGTCATGGTTAAATCTGATAATAGGGTTATGTTGATATGAATTTCACAGAAAAAAAGCAACATCTCTATACAGAAAACATATCAACGCTTTATTTCGATTATTAATAATTGTTATATGTTTCACAACTTTTGTTGTAAATAATTAACAAGTGAATTTTTCATATTTTACGCCAGCATACCAAGCTTGTATTTATTACAAATAAGAGAAAGCATTTCATTTATGCTATGAATTAGTTTTTTTTCAATTACGCATCTTAAAGTATAAACTGAATAACGTGTAGAAATTACAACTAGTACAACTAAATAAAGATACTAACGAGCAATTTTTATTGAACATATACAGTTTGTCAAGAACAACAAAACAACAAACAAAAATGCAGTTATTTTTCGCGAATCTCATTCATTTGGGTTTTTTTTTTCAAATGGTATGGAATGTGAAAGGAGTAAGAAATTATTTAGTTGATTTAATTAGTTTCGGAATATCATATTCTAATGGTATTTTTCCCCACTCTTCTCTGATGAAACTTATTAATTCAGTTTTATTAGTTGGCGATCTTTTTCCTACTTTTATTTTCGATTGGGTTAATGTTAGGACTTTCCGCGGGAATATCAATAACCTTGATACAGTTGTAGAGTAACCAGGACCTGCATAAATAAGATTTATGTTTGGGGTCATTATCTTGATAGTATTTGTATTTAATTTTTTTCGGGTTTTCCGGGTCAACAAAGCCTAATACTATAAGTCAATTCTTTTTTTTAAATATCAAGATGTACTTCCTTGGTCATTATTTCGTCCAAAATTTTGATTTCACCCACTCCCATTGTTGATATACAACCCCAAACCATTACAGACAGTTTTCCAAACTTTACAGTAGCGATAATATTTGTGTTTTGTAGTGCTGCGAGAGGCTTACGCCAAACTCTCTGGGGTCCATCATGGTAGTAGAGCATCATTTTCGTCTCACCTGAGAAAATAATGTCATCCAGGTACTCTGTGCTCGGTGGCAAATCGCAATCTTTTATTAACGTTTTGTGCTGATAACAGAGGTTTTTTCCTAGCCACTCTTGAAGAATATTTGTGTTTTTGCAACACTTTTCGAACAGTTTCATGAGAAACTCTTAACCCGTAGTCTCTTTCCAGTTGAAGAGCTAATCCTCTTGTACTGCTTTGCGGGCTATTATACCTAAATAGTTTTAATAATTTTACGTTCAATTCGCTGCGTCACGTTTTTTGGTCTGCCTGCAGACCCTTTCAACTCGAGTCTTTCTTCATATGAATTTTTTCGCTATGGAATATTTCTATCCAAATTTATACGAAACTTATCTTGATTTCGAATAATACGGGGCTGTGCAGAGGTAGCGAAAAATTAAACGCTATAAATGGCACTTTACGCTCTTCTATACCACTGATGAGTACCAATTATCTGATTGATCAATTGTGTGTGTGAATTTACGGCCACTTTGGTAACAATTTTTTTTATATGTCGCATATTCCGGTAACATATTTTAAATATTTGGAATAAAAATAGGTATATACATATATTATTGGCGCTTACTCCCTTTTTGGGTGTTTGGCCGAACTCCTCCTCCTATTTGTGCCGTGCGTCTTAATGTGGTTCTCTAAATGGAGGGACCTTCAGTTTTAAGCCGATTCCAAACGGCAGATATTTTTTTATTTTTATGAGAAGCTTTTTCTTGGCAGAAATACACTCGGAGGTTCGCCATTGCCAGCCGAGGGGCGACCGCTATTACAAAAACTTTTTCTTTCATTTTGGTGTTTAATGCGCGCAGATTCGAGCATACTGAATGATAGTCACGCACCAACCCATTCGGCTGTGCCGGCCGTCTTCATACATAAGTAAAATAAAAGTGAAAAATGTGATACAAATAATATAGCCCTTTTTGCATCTGCGATGTCTTCGACCTCAACCAAATATCTTTTGTCTACTCCACTTAATACTAGAATTCCTGCAATGGGCAATATTAGTAATCCATATTTAAAGGTCTTTTTATTGTCAATCTCATTCAAGTAAACTTTGTCATTAATAAATTAAATATATTTTATATTTTCGAGTCCCATTTCTGCTATTTATTTGCAAGTGATCGAAGGAGTTCAAGGCAGCTTTGTCAGGTTTGCACTGCAATCTCTTCATTCTAACGAGCCACGCCCGTCTTATGGGGTCCGTTTTATTTTAATTAATTTGAAATCACTTTCTTCAATTACTTTTCAATCGTTGATGTTTATCTAAGACACTGGCATTGTGACAAGGCGTTGTCGTGTCATTGATTGTCCAGATCTACTGAAGCAGATAAGCTTCAATATTTCCAATGCATTTTCACTTTTTCAATCAAATTTTGTTAAATTATGCCCCCTTTACTAAATCTCTTAAAGAAATTAGTAGAATGTTTAATGGTCTCGATCTTCAGTTCGGCCTTCTTATTCTATTATTCAATATCTCTATTTTGGTCAAAGCAGGGATTAAACTGACTTTAAGTCTTGTCTTCAGTTATTATTTTTAAGTTATTTTCTACTTTCACTCTGTAAAATCTTGTAACTATAGATTTAATAAAAGTAAGGAAAATAAAAGAACGTAATAAAAAGTAGACTATGCAGTCGGACCGACATACGAGCATTTACTCGCTTGCCCAAGAACTGCTTTGGAATCATTTGAAAGCAGTTGAACTCAAGAAAAATCCCGTTGAATGTGTATTAAACGAATCTAAGCAAAAGACGCTTGGACCAAATTAGTGCCTAAGATTCTTTGCTGAAGCGTAACAAAGTCGTCCCATATTCGAAGCGGATGGTAGCTGGCGATGAAACAAAAGTCGGACTCATATAAGAAAAACCGTAGAAAAATTATGTCTGCTCGGTGCAGTTAAGAGAAAACTATCCTATTTGAACCACTCCTGGTACACTTACTTCGGAGGCAAGATTGAAGCAGGCATTCGGCCAAAAGTTGACAGAATTAACCAATAGGAAGGAAAATGAAAAATTGTTCAGAATTTGCTACATATTTGAACTTTCCTTTTAGTATTAATAAAGTATTTTATTACATAAAATATAATATATATGACAAAGTGTCACTTTCCATCGCTGCCTACCTTCAGAAATTGAATTTTTGATTACTACATATAACTTCTGCCCTAAAAATACGCTCGAATCTTGACATGCAAACAGCAACCAAGTTATTGCTCTAAAAAATACCGAATAACATCAGAAAATCACAAACATCAGATATTTGCTATGTATTTCCGTAAACAACACGTGAATATGTATTTAATCCGTATATTAGGGTGTCCCACCAAAACCAAAAAACCATGCGGCGCCATCATTTTAATTATAAAATCTTTATATTCTAAAACTTTTGTCAAATACTAAAACTAAAATTCGGAAAAATATTGAAATTTAGGTGAGCTGAACCGATTTGAAAATAAAGGATGGTTAAATTTTAAGGGCCGATATTGAATGCCTCAGCATCATCGAAAATTTGGACCATCGGATGGAGGTGTGCCGCCGAGGCCGCGGTGGCCATTTGGTCGATATTTTGTTTAATACGTAATTGAGCCATACCAATATTATCATGATAAAGAGAAATGATAATTATTTTCTAAATAAATTGTATTTTATTTAAAATCAACACCGGCCCTTGAAACTTAACCACCTTTTATCTGAAAAAATTGAGCTTTAATA
This sequence comes from Anastrepha fraterculus, assembly GCA_037575425.1. NCBI lineage: Eukaryota > Metazoa > Arthropoda > Insecta > Diptera > Tephritidae > Anastrepha > Anastrepha fraterculus. The sequence goes on from JAYXIM010022806.1 coordinate 128,804, forward strand.
AATAAAATTTGTTTAAAAAAAATTGTTTTTGGATCAAAGATAGGTTTAAACTTAAAGGATCTGCTTGAAAATATTGAAAAATTTTAAAATTGTTAAAATAAATGTATATCTTTTTTTTTTTGGAAGATAGGCTTAAGGAAGCTAGACCGATATGCAATCTGAATAAATTGAGCTTTTATAAATAAAATTTGTTTTAAATTTTTTTTTGTTTAGAGATAAGTTCTGCTTGAAAAGGTTGAAGAAGAAACAATACCCTTTTTTGCCTTTTCTTTTGGAAGAGAGGTTGAAGGAAGCTGGACCGATTTGCAATCTGAAAAATTAAGCTTTTATAAATAAAATTTGTTTTAAAAAATATTTTTTTTGTTGAGAGATAATTTTAAGCTTAAAGGATCTGCTTGAAAAATTTTAACAACGGAAAAAATTAAGCTTTTATAAATAAAATTTGTTTTTACAAATATATTTTTTTTTTTGTTGAGAGATAAATTTAAGCTAAGCAATGCTTGAAAACGTTGAAAAATTTGAACAATGGAGTCAAAATAATGAGAAACAATAGCATCAAAGATTTTTTGTTTTTTTTTTGTTGGAAGATAGATTTAAGGAAATCTGAAAGAAAATCAATAGGCATTTTCAGCTAACACTGATGTGATTTTTTGGAAAATTATTTATAAAATCAATATTTATTTATTTATTGCAAACTCGGTACTTTCTACTGGGCCTTCCTTACGTAAGTCTTTTGGTGGAAATCTTAAAATATTATATAATAAATATTTGCAATATAAAACAGTTCCTGTTTTTTTGTTTTCTTTTATATGACGAATGCTGCACCCTAATATGAATGGCTGTATGTGCACATAACGAAGAGTAAATCAAAAAGAGTTGAGTTGAAAAAAAGTTCAAGCACCGAAAAAGTGCGCGCGAGTGACTTGCAGACAATCAAGTGTGGCCATGAATTTTATAGGCGAAAAAATGCTGGCAAAAGACACTTGGCATGACAGGTGTGAAACTTGTACGGTCATCAAAAGGTTATGACATTTAAATGTGCTTATGTGCGGTAATATTTTCACGGCAAATACGACTGAGATAAATTTTTTTACACATCTCCTCCATTGAACGGCACTAAACGCACGAATAAACTATGTGATGTGTAATTTTTAGAGAATACACGCGCTTGTGCGTTCACATGTAACAGGAGGGCTAATATAATAATTTCCAATAAATATAGGAACAAATAGAGAGAGACCATAGTGTTCCGCATCACTGCCGAGTAAGAGGAAAATATTTCTTTTTTTTGTTTGTCATAAATTCGTTAAGGTAAATTCGTACCTACCTGTTAAATGTGTGCGTTATTGCGCTTAAAGCGTAGCACGCGCCTGTTGTTATGCTATGCATACATCCATTCACATAAGCACATCAGCACATAAGCACATATGTATGTGTTTGTAGCTTTGTCGTACTGCTGCTGCTGCTGGCGCTAAATCCTTATGGGAAATAAAGCGCGGAACTGCGTAGCCTTGCGAATTTTGCGAGCTGCGTATATGAAATCTTTATTTACAGCCAGATGATGTCCTTCACGTGTGCACGCTATAGATGAGTGTGCGTACGTTTGCCAACAACAACAAAGCAAAGAATGTTGTGCAAAAAAGCAAAAGTCCAAACTTGAAGAATCGTAGAATGCTTGGCTGATTTATGTTTTGCATACAAATTGCATACTTACAGATTGGAAAGCACACACACACACGCACACTTGCTTAGAGCTTGTACTGGTGCTAGGCGATTTTTATGTGATATTTACTAGATAATAAAATACTTTGCTGATACGCTTTACTTCACAATTTCCAATATTTGTCACAATAAAACTTCTGACACAAATTGCAAAAACAAAATTTTTTTTATTTTCTCACTTTAGGAATTTTTGTTATGTTCGATTGGATTGCAATAAATTTGAGTGAAATAAATTATTTTATTATTCAAATATGCCTGTGTATAAGCACCTAGGCCTTATATGTATGTAGCACACATGCACAAGTCGTGGGTGGAGTATACGCCCGGGTAGCGCAGCTCACTCTATTCTCGCAGGCTGGCAATTTGGCGACTTCGCGCTTGGCTGCAAGTTGGTTAGTCAGTTTAGTAGTGGGTCGACATGGCATATCAGTTACAAAATGTTGGCAAACTGGTTGGGTGTGCACGAAAGTTTCGTTTACGCGCCAGCAAGTATGCAACAAAAATGTTCTCAAAACCACTTTTACCCAGCAGCAACTTTTCAATACTTTCCCATTTCTATTTTTTTTATTTTTTTTTTTATTTAATGCTCCGGTGTTTTTGTCGACTTTTGCGCGTCTCTGTAGACGTATCAAATGCCAGTTACAAATGAATGTCTGACTTTTTGATTTCTTTTTTTTTCACTTCTTTTTGACCGAGTTTCCAACACTCGCGCAACTCACTTAACTTAACTTTTAGGCGCAAACTTTTGCCATACGGCGCCTTCTCGTAAAAAGGTATCTAATGCGGTATGTGAAATGGTAATTTGTTGCCACTCAAACCAAGCGCACTCCAGCTTTGGAATTTCTCTTTCTGCACTTTATAAGTTCACAACACCTGAAAGTATGTTACATTTTTTAAACTTGTATTCCTCTTTTGGAAAAATTATTCAAATTCTCGTGCTGGTGGGAGTGCTTGCAAGTCGTGAATTCAAGCACAGATTTGCTGCCTGCGCAAAAGTTTGAAGTGCACTCAAAGTGAAAGTGAAGCTGACATAATTTTAGGCGCAAATACTTCGCACGAACTTGTTAACTGATATGAGAACGTAAATAAATACTCCAATTACTTAGAAGTGTAGCAGGCATTTGACAAATGCCAGCACAGGTGCTTCTTGAAGCTTGGCAATTGCCTGAAAGTATGTTACATTTATTTAAATATGTGCAAAATCTAACTTTAATGTGGCACTTAGCCCATTTAGTTGAAATTCAGCAGGTACTAATATTCATGTGTGTTATTTATTTGAGCGTTGAAATTTTCTTTCGGCAAATTTTCTTATCAAGCAGGCGCTCGCAGCATATTTTTAGGCGCTCCACTTAAATCAACAATTTTTATGACTAAATTATTTTAATTTTTGCGCACTCAATTCTGTATTGTTTTCACCTCTGATTTGTTAAATAATTTATGCCCCTACGCATATGCTACGCTTTATAAAATATTCTTATAAACACGTCTACCTTACACACATACGATTTTATTCCGCTTTATGTGAAGGATAAGCAAATAAATTTGTGTGCTTTTAACATCTAAAAGTTTGCACGGCACGCCTGTCTGCCAATATCAACAGTTGTTTTGCTGCGCCTGTAGTCATGCCAGCACAAAATTGGAATTATATTGTCATCAGCACGAAAATGGTAAAATTATTAAGGTACTTTGTCTCGTGATGCCTATGCCATGGTACGTGTTTTTTTTTTATGTTCGATATATTTTTTCAATATTTCCACTGTAGGTAAAGGCTGTTTTCCAGTAGTCACACACAATTCACATTTTCATGGCTACATATTTTTAGGCGCGCTAGCACTTGAAATACTTTCTAATGTTGAAATATGAAAACAGCGCTAAGTATTAATTCTAGCGCGCAAAAATAAATTAGAAATATTTATTTAGTATTAGTTAACTTTCTTGTGCACCTGAAATTGTGCTAGTTTAACTGTTATTTTCTGCTTAAGTCGTAGCTTGCCACTTTTAAGCGTCAGCGTAAAACTCTGCTTTGCTTAGCCGCTTAAAAGTATGCTACACTTATTTAAATTTGGCATTTGCAACAAGTTCTCATATTTGCTTCATCCACTGTTCGCTTGCCTTTAGAGCATTGATTTTAATAAATTAGAAACTTAAACATGTCTATTTTACGGTGGACCCTAGTTTTCAGACAATGGATTATTTTAATTTCCATTTGCATTGTTTAATTTAAAAACCTTTCTTAACGTCAGCCTTCAAGCGCTGTCGTCAAATCGTTCGCTCGACTTCTATGGTCGTTGGGTGAAAACACACACCATTTGACATTAACCGGGGTCAGGAACACTTTATGCTGATTACGTTGGTGCGTTTACTGCCAACTCACCTAAGTGGCACGACACGAATGAAGCTGCTGCAATTTCGATTGCGTACGACGCTCTGCTTGCGACTTTAACACCGCGACCGAAACTTCCAACTGACCGACTTTCACCTTAAACTATGCCTCGTTTAAGCTCATATGATTGTGCCGCCGACGCAGCGTCCAACCGACACACCGACATACCGATATGCTACACTTTTTGACAGCAACAACGACTACGACGCTGACTTTTCACCGACTCATCGACACAGTTTCGTTTCGCGACACAGGAATGTCAGCAAGCAAGTGGTAGCCTGATTTTCTAATGCACACACCTTTTAAAGCAGTATTTTGCGCCTGCAAGTATACAACAAAAAAGACTTGTTTATAAGCGAATGCCGATTATGCAATGCGCATTCATCGCACTAAGTATTCGCCTGTTTTTGTATGCATTTTCGGCACACACAAAAAAAATATTTTATATTTTTTCTTCACTCTCTACTTGGCATTTAATTTATTTCTTGCGTAGAGTTGTACGCGTTCATTCACATCGGTTTATCAAACGTTCTTTTTTTTTATTTGTTAGTCAAAAGGAAAACGAGTCGTTCTACTATACGCGACTTGGCAAGAATTCACCGTTACCACTACCGTTGGTATCCTTAACGAAACTAACCGAGCGCATAGCATTAGTGGCGTTCATGCAAAACTCGGCCAATGCTTTTCAACTTGTGCACGATGTGCAAACGAATCCCAAAACACGAACGGTCAACGGTAGGCAACTTGACTTGTATGCGCACCTCGCAGTGCTGGTGTGATGAAAGCCACCCCGCCCACCTCTCACTTGCGAAACAAGCACACGGCTGCACAAATGACAGAAGTGTGACAGTAATTGCTTTTGTCTCGAACGGGTAAAAGGACAACAAGCACCGTACGAGAGCAGCTTGAGAGAGCGCGAGCGTTTTTGGGTGCATTTGCCACTTTCGCGCATGTACCAAATAGTGGCAGTCGCTCTCTCAAGAGTGTAAATCGTGTGCATATTCGCTCTCGCTCTCCAGCTGTTGTTCTCTTGTGGAACGAGTTTGTGGAACGTAAGACCCTTTTAAAGCAACTCTGTATGCCACGAAATGGAAATGGAACACATTTTGAAATTTAAATGGCTACTTGGATGTGTTTACAATGCTGTTGAAGCTGCAATTCTGACGATTGAGGTTCAAGGAAGAGCTTAAGTTTTATGAATGAAAATTATGCTGTAAGTGTTCGATTATGCATGTTCCATTTTCAAGTTATTTCATAAGTTTTACTACTATTTCTAGTATTTGGTGTTTTAGGTCTGATTTTTGACTAACAAAAACGTTTACTTGCTTGCCTTTAGGTGTGCATTCACCAAGCATAGTAGAATCCTGCTCCAGATCAAGCACTTCATTCTAAGAGCAACACTCTTCCCAAGAATTCCCCGAGACGCAAGGTTCAATGAATTTGAGAAGTATTAGTTGGTCGACACGAATGGCTGTGTGCTTCATTATGCGGCCGTCAAGATTTATACTGCAGTTTCTTGGAAGGTCATGGAAAATATATTGGTTTTTAACTTCAAATTAAAGTTTTATAATTTCATATTCAATTTTTTTAATTCAAATTAAAGTTTTTTAAATTCAATTTCAATGTAATATTGAATATTTACAATAAAAAATGATTACTAACAAGAATAAGAAAAAAGTTAAATAAAGCAAATTGGACCAAGCGTTTAAAGCAATGGTTGTTCACCTACAGCCAGCGGTAGTTTCCTAGACATGTCAACGTAATATTTGCTGCAATCAGTAGAAGTAACAGTGGTCATTGGTTCTTCAATAATCTGTACCAAATTTTGATTATTTTGTGGATTGGCCAGCAAATTTCGTACAGACAATTTTATTTTTGAAAAAAACCTTTTCTATAGGATTTAACATGGGAGAATAAGGTGATAGAAAAATTAACGTATGATTAGTCTTACTAAGCTTTTCGCGTACTCCCCGAGTTTTATGGATTCTGGCATTATCCAGAACCAATGAGGCTTCTACAATGTTACTTTCAGCAAGTTTATTAAATAATCCATCAAGAAATATAATAAAAACATTTGAATTTACTGTTTAGTTAGAAATTACTTGAGAATGTACAATTCCATTTAAATTCATGGCTAAAATTAATGAAACATTTCCTCATCTTCTAGTTGGAACTATGTAAAATTTGCTTTTTGAATGGGCTATAAAAAAAAAACTAATCAATATTTTTTCAAACTTTTTCTTTTATTTTGAACAATGAACATTGTCATTTATGAATGAAAAATAATATCGTTCAAATGACCGCCACGGCTGTCTTTGCAGTAGGTCATTCGATCAACCCAATTTTTAAGCACATTTTCGATTGTTTGGGCTCCAATTTCATGAATGGCAACTTCGATTTCGTGTTTTAAAGCATCAATCGTCTCTGGGTGGTTCGCATAGCATTTGTCCTTAACGGCTCCCCACAAAAAATAGTCCAACGGGCTTAAATCACAGCTCCGAGGCGGCCAATTGATATCGGAATTTCGGCTGATTATTCGGATTTCAAAAACGGTAGCCAAAAGTTCGAGTGTAACTTTGGCAGTGTGACAAGTTGCACCATCCTGATGAAACCAAATGTCGTCCATGTCATCCTCTTCAATTTTTGGAAACAACTCGTTGAGCATGTCACGGTAACGCTCGCCATTTACTGTAACCGCGGCTCCTCGCTTATTGTCGAAAAAAAATGGCCTGATGATGCCGCCAGACCAAAAACCGCACCAAACAGTGACTCGTTGTGGATGCATTTGCTTCTCTACAGTAACGTGTAGATTTTCTGAGTTCCAAATCCGACAATTTTGCTTGTTGACGTAGCCACCGATGTGAAAATCAGAAAAGAAGAAGAAGACTCACCACTTTGGAAATAGGTTTTCAATATTTCCCAATTTCGTTCAAGCGTATAGCGTCCCATTTCGTAAATGTCAAACCTTTAAGTAAATTATGAACACATTTGACATGTAATTACTGTTACCATTCTCAAAAAAATAGGTGGTTCAAAAAGCAAACGCTATATGGCCCACCCTGTATTACATGGCTGAAGTATTTATCCTCGCTCGAGCTTTACTTCTACGAAGCTGATAGTTGAAACCAGATTCATCAATAAAAATTATTTTCTCATGTGCAAATTTGGTGCATAATTTTTGCGTTGTTCAATTGTTGATATGGAGTTTAAACGGTCCAGGTTGATTGTGGCGATTTTTAATATTATTTTTAAAGCTTTTAATGCAATAAATACCGTTGTTGTGATCGTGTCGACGTTTTTATATTCAAAAATGGTTTTTCTATATTTTTCAAAGTAACTGATTTCAATTAATTTCTCCCCATAGTGTAAAATCTCATCACTTAGTCTTGCATATCTTTTTCCACCACGACTCCGTCTAATAATCTTACACCCATCCTTCTTATACCTTCTAATTATAAAGGGGGAATTTTTAGCTATTATCTTTTTAAAGAGTTGGTTTAAACAGCGTTCAATTTGGTCTATAATTTAACCATGAATCGTCTTACAATCGAACAATGCTTGCAAGTCATTGAATTTTATTATAAAAATGCGTGTTCTGTTAAGAAAGTTTATCGCGCGCTTCTTCCATTTTATGGTCAGTTTAATCGACCCACTGAAGCGGCTATTCGAGCTATTGTGACTAAATTTAGAACCAAATTTACATTATTAGACATCAAACTACCAACACGCTGACGTAGAGTGCGAACTGAAGAAAATATCGGCCAGTGTTAATGATGACCATCAATTATCGATTCGTCGCCGTTCGCAGCAATTGGGCCTCTGTTACTCAACAACGTGGAAAATTTTGCGAGAGGATTTAGGTGTGAAGCCTTTCAAAATACAGCTGGTGCAAGAATTGAAGCCGAACGACCTACCGCAACGCAGAATTTTTGGTGAATGGGCTCTTGGAAAGTTGGCCGAAGATCCACTTTTTTATCGAAAAATTGTGTTCAGCGACGTAGCTCATTTTTGGATCAATGGGTACGTAAATAAGCAGAATTGTCCATTTTGGAGTGAAGATCAGCCAGAAGAATTGCAAGAGCTACCAATGTATCCAGAAAAGGTCAGAGTTTGGTGCGGTTTATGGGCTGGAGGTATCATTGGACCGTACTTCTTCAAAGATGCTGTGAATCGTAACGTAACCGTGAAGGGTGAGCGCTACCGTGAAATGATATCCAACTCTTTTTGCCCAAAATGCAAGAGCTTGACTTGCAGGAAATGTGATTTCAGCAAGACGATGCCACATGCCACACAGCACGCGTAACAATGGACTTGTTGAGAGGCGAGTTCGGTGAACATTTTATTTCACGTTCGGGACCTGTCAATTGGCCACCCAGAACGTGCGATATAACGCCTTTAGATTATTTTTTGTGGGGCTATGTTAAAGCTCATGTCTATTCAGACAAGCCTGCTTCAATTACCGCATTGGAAGACAACATTAAAGCATTTATATGTGAGATACCAGCCGAAACATTGGAAAGAGTATGCCAAAATTGGACTAAGCGGATGGACCATTTGAAGCGCAGTCGCGGTCAACATTTGCATGAAATAATCTTCAAACATTAAATTATATGGACTGTACTATCGATTTAAATAAAAATTTCATGCATTTTTCTGAGTTTCACGTGTGTGTTTTTGAAAAACTTTCCTATAGCTCTTAAAAAATCACGCTTTAGAAGTGACTGTGCTTTTATTAATTCCAGCTAATTGTGCTGACTCTGCAAGAGCTTTACCTTCTTCATAGCATTTTATCAAAACCTCCTTTTTGTCAATACTCGCTTCAACATAATTTCCCCTGCGGTTTCTGCAACGAGGAATAGGCACGTTCTCGTCATTTTCTAAATTGCTATAATCAGTATATTCCGTGACCTGCCTTATTCGCCGATAGAGAGGGTGCGTCACGTGCTCAACGAAAAAAACAATGAAAGTCGCTTTCAAATTGCATCTCAGCATCTCGCCCGCCATCGAGCATCGCGCGGTCATAAACAGTGTTTTTTGTACCGAACCGGCAGGGAGATGAGAAATGGTGCTGATACATCAATATGCAGCAAAGAAGGAAGTGGCTGACTCCTGGAGATACCCTAAAGCCGAGCGTCAAACCTTACCTTCAACCGAAGAAGATCATAATAGAGGGTTTTCCAATAACAGATGTTATGAAAGAATGGATTGCGCTATCGAGAGATAATTAACGATTTTTTTATAGCTGGAGTTGGATGGTATTGATCTGGACAACGTTTATTTTCAACAAGGCGGCGCTAAGTGTCACACAAGCAACGAAACCATTGATGTTTTACGGGAAAAGTTTCCGAACCGTGTTATCGCTCGAAGAGGTGATCACAATTGGCCAACGAGATCTTGTGATTTAACATCTTCTGACTTTTTTCTTTGGGACCACGTGAAAGAGAAGGTCAACGCCAACAGCCAAGGGTCGATTCAAGACCTCAAAGATGGAATTCGTGAGGCTATCGAGGACATAGGGCAGCCACTTTGCAATTCGGTTATGGAAAACTTCATGAAAAGGATATTGTCCTGTTAGGGTGGTCGTGGTGGTCAATTTCAATTTCAAACTAACTCAATTGGGCGAATGATAATCCAAGAGTGATTGCCGAAAAACCAATGCACCCACAAAGAGTGACTGTTTGGTGCGGTTTATGGGCCGGCGGCATAATTTTTCCAAAATGAGGCCGGTCAGGCAGTTACTGTGAATAGTATTCGCTATCGTGAGATGATAACGAACTTTTTATGGCCCGAATTGGAAGATATGGATGTTGACAATATGTAGTTTCAACAGGACGGTGCCACTTGTCACACAGCTAACGAAACAATGGCTCTTTTGCGCGAAAAATTTGATGGGCGAATAATCTCACGTCGCGGCGTTGTCAATTGGCCACCAAGATCCTGTGATTTGACACTATTGGACTTCTTTCTTTGGGGTTATTTGAAAGAAAAGGTGTACATCGATGAGCCAGCAATAATTCAAGAGCTAAAGGATGAGACAACTCGGCACATTAACGGCATAGAACCTCAATTATGCCTCAGCGTCATCGAAAATTTGGACCATCGGATGGAGATGCGCCGCCGAGGCCGCGGGGGCCATTTGGCCAATATTTTATTCTACACGTAATAGAACTATACCAATATTATCATAATGAAGAGAAATGAGAATGATTTCCTAAAAAAATTGTATATTATTCAAAGTCAACACCGGCCCTTGAAACTTAACCACCCTTTATTTATCTTATTCCTAACACGTTTCTTCATTCCATTAGCAAATTAAATCATACATTTAGGAAACATATAGACATGACATGGCATTTTATGTGTTATTTTAACTGATTTTTTCGTTTAATATAAGTTTCAAATTCGATCAATTTTCTTTCTTTCAACAACAAAATATCTTTCGAATGGTATACAATTAAATCTTTATACCTTAAAAATACAGTTTAGCGATAAAAGGGATGAAAAGACTACATGTTTGCTTATTTGTATACGAGCATAAGATCCTCGATGTGAACAAAATCGGGTTATAAATACGGTTTTTCTGAACATTTCGACCCCATGGACCTCTGGAGAACAAATTTTCCACATATATTTATTTTTGGGGTAGTCAAAATCTATTCCAACGGAAAACGAAATAAGGCCTTGAATACGATTTTTAGAGATACGAGTACATCGACACCGACGCCAACTAGAGGGCCAATGTTTTTAAAAACCAGATCCTATTCAGGTAGTTAATATATATTCAGTGTATGTAGCGAACTGGAAAATAAATACGATTTTCGTAAAAATATCAACCACAACGCCAACACTCGGGACCAAATAGATTCGTGAACCTCCCCCGGCGTACTAGCAAAAGCTCACTTAAAATTCAAGGCTATCAAATGAACGATTTAGGAGTTTATAAGCTACAAATAAGCAGGTTAAATGAAAAATTGGGTGAGTTTTTTTTTGCTTTGTTTCGAGAAAAAAATTAACCTAATAAGAATTATTCGAATTAAGGGGGGAGCCTGGTTTATGAGGTCTAAAAATTGCATCTCTTAATTTAGCACTGCAAAGTTTTTTCTATATTTTAATGAACATTTAAAAAGTATACAAAATTTTTGTACTGGTTAAAATAAGTTGAAAAAAATGTTTAACATAGAAATTAGTAGAGCGCTGCAACGCTGGAGTTTCCAACTGGCGTACAAGATACAGCTCGTAATTACACAGGCCGACAAAATTTAACCAACATTCAGACCCAGAAACCAGACTATATATTTCCGAAGGTTTATGATGCGCTGAATCCAAATCTGGCCTCAGAATTGCTCTATCAGCTCTGGTTTTCGAGATATCCTAACCTAAAAGTGCAAAAAACCCCATTTTTGCCCATATTTGAGGTTATGTAGCCTTGCAGATGTTTTCTTTCACCAAAATTAAAGGATGGCATCTTTAAATACAATCCTTCTTTTTTCAAATGGCGTTTTGTTTGCTCAAATATCATTTTTTTTCGCAGAGATATCGCATAGCCTCAAATATGGGCAAAAATGGTGTTTTTTGCACTTTTAGGTTAGGATATCTCGAAAACCAGAGCTGATAGAGCAATTCTGAGGCCAGATTTGGATTCAGCGCATCATAAACCTTCGGAAATATATAGTCTGGTTTCTGGGTCTGAATGTTGGTTAAATTTTGTCGGCCTAGTTCCATTAAACACGAAAGATACGATTATCGTAAAAACTCAAACTAATAAATTAATTTTAGTTATCAATCCGAATTTTGCATGGACAGAGAAGCAGATATTAGTTTAAATTATTTCGGATACTTTTCCTTGTAGACTAGTGTTATTATCTAAAGCAAAAAATGCAAATGGATTTCTAATTATCATGATTTTTTATTTTAGATGAACTAAGAAAACTGAGAGAAATTCCAAAATTTCAACTTTTTGGAGGTTTTAAAGAAAAAAATGCCTTTCTATAAAAAAAAAATTCACTTCAACTTGGTATAAAAATCTTGAATCTTTATCTATTTTGTTAGTTCAAATAGAAGAGAATTTAATACTAAAGGGAACAAGCTATGATTCATTTCAAAAGGTTCATTAGTTTTTTTTTCTTTCATGTCGCCAATTCAAAGAAATCATAAAAATGAAAAGTCGAGAAAAGAAGATAAAGTTTATACTATAGCTGTCCGGTCACAGCGTAACTACCTAAGGCTCGCCTACCTTTGGCTTTGTATCGACGGTAATATTGAGAATTAGGCTCTGTAACTTTGTATGAATATTCTGAAATATATTAGGAATCGCTTAAACGAAAAAAAAATTGATTTTTTTGACCTTATAAACCAGATTCCCACCTTAAATAAAATATGCGCCATTTCGTTCAATAACTTGCGTCACTTTAAAAAGAATTTCATAATTCTTCGGTTAAAGAAATCCTCGCCCTTCTTGATGGAAAATTTCACCAGATCATTTTCGCCAGCTTGTCGTGAGGCCAAATGTGTGGCAACAAAAAATGTTTGAAAACACTTGAAAATGTGATTAGCGCTTTGTGGCAGGTATGTTATATACAGGGGATATGATCGAGCCATCGATCCAAGCACTGAGAGCTTTTGGTGCATCGTTAAAGAGCGACTGGGTATGTTCTTGCTGCAACATAACACTTTTCAAGTTCGAATACATGTAACTATTTTCATTATTTGGATGGATTTGTGCGTCACAACCTTTTGTTCGTGAGCACAAGCAACTCCAAATAAATGAAAAGTTATTTCTAATAGCCTCGCACCGCTGGGCAGGCAATGGCAAACATCCGATTGTACCTATTTCTGCCATTGAAAAGCTTCATCTAAAAGCTATTTGCCATTCAAAGGCGGCATGCAATTATAAGCCCCTCCTTCACTTTTTGAATACCAAGACGCACATTGCAACTGCTACAGGAGCAAAGGAGTAACAAAGAAAAGGCGTTCGAATCATATATGAATATACATATCGATATTGTCGCTAAATTTAAACTTAATAAAATTAAATTTTTATTAGCATCATTTAAGTAATCGTATTTGATATGGCACCTCATGAGTTCCAATCACAAATTTGTATTTCCCATCAAATCGGTATGAACTAAATAGCTTGAACTAAATCTGCAAAATCATCTCGTTTTAATCCTCAATTAACCAAAGCAAAGTGGTGTGAGAACGGGCACAAAATTGAAATCTACGAGTAAATAATTAACTCGACACTTTTACTGTATCTACCAACTTTTGAAACACTCACGCGACCTTGCTGCCACTACGTTGAATTTCATTTAATTTTAACAGGATCATACGAGTACGACCCCCAGGCACTACAGGAGTGGCGCGCACGCAGCTTTCGCTGAGCAACATCCACTAGCAATTGGTTCACTGCACTTCGAATATGGAACGAGGGTGTTGCAATAAAGTTCACAGCTTGTCTGCTGCATTCACCTGGCTGGCTGAGGAGTTATGGTGATTGTTTTCGTTGTTGGCATTGTTGCAACTAGCGGCATGCCGCTGGTATTGGCTAACTGACTTTCCCGTCAAATGAGTGCTTATGCGAATTTATTTGTTTAATTATGCGGAAGTGTGAATGTGACTTTTTATTTAATGGGTGTTTATTTTAGACACATGAGCGATTCCATGTCAAGGAATACAAGTATTATATATTGGGCATTGGCGTACATTTTTCTGAAATCTTTTTTATGTGTAGCTTAAGTAGACTCAAGTATAATCAAAAAAATATTAATTAATGGCAGATCTATTTAGTGGTCAGAATTTTACTTCCATTTTCTCTTCCATTATTATTTTAAATAACATAGCTTATATATAGTACCCCGAATGTGTCACAAATTTGTCATTTTAAGGGGCTTGATAGTCAAAAGTAGCCCCCGTCCTTTTTGATATCTTAAAAATACTTGTTTCCTTTTTTCCTGTTCACTCCTTTCGGTAGCATAGAGCCTCGAAAAGACTCAGTCTTGCGTTGGTTTCGTTAATCGGTTTTTGATTTCTGATAGAGTAGGTGATTAGCCTACCGCTTCCAGTCCTAAGTGGTGGGAATGCCCAGGTATCGTTGCTTAGGAACAACGCCTTCTTACGGCGCCATCTATGTTTCTCATTTTTCTGCCAGAAGGATCGCACAGATTGTTGAGGACTTCGCTAAATTTAGTGGGTCTTCGCTATTACCGCGATTACCCGCCTCCGCTTGCTGGCGCTCACTGATGCAATGTGTAACTGTGTCTTTTTTCTTTGTTTTTTGCTTGTTTTAGCAGCCACAATGCAAGTAAAGCGCAGGCCATTGTGTGGGAGTAAGGATGGTGATACATTTTTGGATTGAGAAATGGAATTGGAGGAATTTTTTTTTTTTTAGAAACAGGGAAAATATTATAGGTAAATTTAGAAAAGTGCGAGGACCGTGCTTTACGTGGAACTCGAACCAACCCACAACCTCTGGGATGGCAGGCTCGTGCACTTACGCTGGACTACCGAGGCCACACTTTGAAATGCTAAAATTTTTTTTTTTTTGGAATTTGCTAGGTAATATGTATTTAAAGAACAACCTTTTTAGAAAAAAATTGATTTTTTTTTCTAAAAATTTAGAATTAAAAAAAAATATTTTTTGTTTGCTAAAAATTTTGTAATTGTTTTTTAGAAAAAAAATTATTTTTTTTTTTGGTAAAAATTTTATAATTTGTTTAATTAATTTAATTTTTTTTTTTAATTTTTAATTTTAATTTTTTTTGCTAAGGATTTTGAATTTTTTTTAGAAAAAATTTAATTTCTTTGCTACAAATTTTTGTGAAACAAATTTTTTTTTCGTCAAAAATAATAAAAAGAATCTGAGAGCGTCAAAAATAGCAAACTAACATTTTCTTAAAAATTGTATGCAAAACTATAAAATTTTAATTAAAAAAATTTCATTGAGAA